>JAUMHO010012477.1:0-10099 GCA_032360965.1 Ulva armoricana | reverse complement strand
CAGCAAGCGGGAATCGTTCATGCATCTCCCTGAATGTAGAGCATGTTTTCGTCCCGGATAAGGCTGAATACAAGAGGCTGTAACTCGAGCATCACGTATCCACTGGGACCCACAACACCATCATACAACAATATCATCTTGCGTGTGAACAGTAGTGCAACAGATGAGCTATTGCGCGAACAACGCGACCATTCCAGTGGATGACGTGCTTTGGGGGAAGGTACGTGTATTTGGCGTACACGCCGTTTACATGGTGTACCAGCCCGTACGGGCGTGTACGCTAACACGTGCCAGAACAAGCCAAAATACCTCGTACACGCCAGTACACGCCCGTACACATGGTTACAGGCGTTCAACACGAACGTCAGTTCTACTAGTGGCGGCGGCGCCACATAGCGGTGCCACGACTGGAGGAGTGACCAATCGGGCAGACACATGCCGCGCAGAACCGGTGCAGGAAGAGGCTGCCGAGTGCACACATCACAGGACACACCCAGCACGTAGTTCCAAAAGAGTACAATGGCAAACCCACAAAGCAAAGTGGACCCAGTCACGGAATCAGACAACAGCGCTGCTAGCAGCAAAGGCTCACCACTAGTGCACAGCATTTACTAGTGCACAGCACTTAAATACCAATTGGCATTGGCATTATACCAGCACTGCCGGACGACTGGGAATCTGCATACCATCACCATGTTCATATGCCGGGTGCTGACAACACCCTTGCAGGCTGCATGGGCAGGTTACAGGCGGAGATTAACCAACGTTTTGCGGCCCCACCGAATAAGATCGAGATGAGATTTGCATGAACCACAGTAGGAGTGCTACAACCCCCCCCCCCCCCTTGCATATGCCTTGTAACGGTCTTGCACCATACCCCTTGCAAAAGGAATACGAGCAGGCAATGCGCCCTCCAGCCGTGCACGGGCGGAAGGTGACAAAATAACTCCACGCAACACCCCCACAACTCCATCCTGGTCTAGCATACGACCAGTCATCTTTGGTGAGCCACGGGACTCATGGCAAACAACCCACCTTGACCATTGCTCCGAAAACACAGCTTGCAACAGGACCACCATTCGTCTCTCAATGCGTGCCGTGCCTACTCCTCCAACAGTCCCTGCCGCCAACGCTGAGCCATGTGCGACCAGCTTGACAAGTGCGCATGCAAGACAGTGGCGCAGGTTTGCGGCTGCCGGTTGCGATGTGTCATGATACACTATCGGCATCACAGGCATAAGCAGCTCCAGGCGCAGCCACAGCGATTGCATCAGACCATGGCTGTCCCCACTCTGCAGCATCTCCCGCGACAACTCCCGCAGCAACTCGGCCGTAGCAGGTGGCGGGTCCGACGCAGTGCAAACGCAGTGCAGCGCATCAGCAATGTGGGAGACCTGCTGCACAAGGCGCCTAGCATGTGCACGCCACTCATGCACATCTGTGCGGCTCAGTAGCACTAGGCACGTTTCGATGACAGCACCCGTGCGGATGTGCGGCTGCTGCCGGCCACCGCCTGAAACGAGGGCTGCGGGGAGGTCCATGACCAGCTCCCTGGAATGGACAGTGGCGCCGGCAAGGACACGTGCCTGATGCGACAGGGGGGCTCCTGGAGGGGCCTGAATCACACGCTGCAAGGCGGCAACAACGGCCGCATGGAGGCTCTTGGCAGCCTTCTGTGGGAGCGCTGCGGCCTCTAGGGCAAGCGTCATTGCCACTGGTGCGCAGCCCTCATAGCGGAGCAGGGCGGCCACAATCACCTGCACCACCTGCTGCTGCGGGGAGGGACCGCCATCGACCGCAGCGGCCACAGCCGGGCCGTCCAGGGCCGCGGCAAGCAGAGGGCGCACATGAGCATTGCGGTTCGGCGTGGCTTGAGTGAGCACACGAACCATTGCTACCCGCCAGTCGGTGGCCGCCATGCATGTGGCCGTGACGACCCGACCGAAGTGCAAGGACATCATGCATGCGTAAGCGTCTGCAGGGGTCATCACCAACATCGAGTTGGAGGAAGGAGGAGGGTGCGACGCTGCGTCCAATAGGGCCAGCCGCAGGGCAGGAGCCGCGAGCATCGCATTGCAAGACGCCCTGGCAAGCAACGACGCGTCTCTGTCTGAACATGTCGCCACGTGCAACAACCCTTTGGCCTTTGCAATCATGCCTTGGAGTGTGTGAGACGGCGTGATCCGCTGCAAGAGGGGCATGAGAGTGCCATCGGCGGCAGATGTAGTTGCGGACATGCCTGTCACTTCTGCAGCATTGCTGCCCATGCAGTGCACGCACATGTGCGGTGCTGCTGCATTGCTATGCATTGCAGTGAGTATCGCCGCATGCAGCTTTCCTGATGAAGCATCTGCGTGGTACGAGTCCAGACAGTGCTTTGTTGCTGCCATGATGTCGCACAGTCCTTGACAGCATGCAGCCGAGATAAACTGTGCCACCGCGCCACCAACCAGACAGCTGGCTGCACAGGCCAGGGCCCCAAAGCATGCATGCAGCACCGCACATGTAAGCTGCATCTGCAGCGCCGGCCGGGGCGGCACAGCCTCCTCGGCCGCAAGTGCGGCATCTGCCGCTGATGCGATAGCTGCGAGGAGCAGGGGCAGCAAGTGGACGGACCCTCTCACAGCACCCGACTCCACGACTGCGACATATGCAGACACCGCCACGTCCGACACCCCGAACACGGCAGAGATGCCCTCGAGCCCGCAGCCCGATGCGGCATTTGATACCGCCACCTCCACGTCTCCACTGACTGCCTGCATGTGCTCCTCCGGGGCAGCCGCCACCTGAAGCGCATGCACCACAGCGGATACCGCTTCAGCGTCTGGCGCCTGGTATGCTGCAGGTGGCCGCACATGCAGCAGCGCAGGAACCAGGGAGGTGACAGCAGCCCTCGCCCACGGCAGGTTCACCGGCAACCTTTTCTCAGCCACTGGTTTTGCGGGAATGGTGGGGTCCTGCGCAGAGGTTGGTGGGGCCAGGGCAACAGAAAGGAGGGCGGCCGTGTAGTGAAGCGTGCTGCTGCGTGTCGCAGTCGCGGCGGACCGCGCAGCCGCCCAGCGTAGTGCATCGGCAAGGGGTAGCGCAAGGCCTAGTGTGCCAAGCATGGGCAGAAGTGCGTGCAGCGCACACGAAAAGCGCAATAATGCGGGGGCTGGAGCACTAGCGAGATGCTCCATGCTACGCAGAACAGCGCATGCCACCAGCATGGCGGCATACGTGTCAGCCCTCAGCGCGATCAGCGTAGCCACCACATCTAGTAGCCACCCAGAGTGAGGATACGGGGCGGACAGGTAGTTGGCGTCGGCACATGGCGGCAGCCGGGATCGCACACTAGCTGCGGTTCGCCCCAGCCCATTGCTCCTCTGCTGTGCTTCCAGAGAGGCCCGCCACCACGACCGCTTCACCAGCGAGAGCCATGCTGGGATGGAAACCGTCTGCATGGATGCAGCGAGCGGCTTCAGGAGCGACGGCGCAAAGCAAGGTAGGTTACGCAGTAGCCACGTTGTGACCAGGCGCTGGTGTGACGCGGGAAGCTGTCGGCACCTCATGAGGCACGACTGTGCCCCTTGCGGCGCCTGACTGGTACTGTTGTCAACCCATAGCCACTCCTGTACCTTGATCGAGGCCGACGCAGCCTGCTCGTCCACAGCGGCGCTCCCCAAGGCAGTCGTAGGCACAGACTGCGACAAGGGGCCGGTGCACTGCAAGCGGTGATTGCGAACAGAGGGCTCCTGCCTGAAGGACACCTTACGCGCCTGCGATGACGGGACAGGCTCGCCTCGAAACGGCGGCCGCGGCCGCTTGTTTGCCGCAACGCGTGCATTGTCACACTGCGCACTGAGCACTGCTGCTGCTGCAGCAGGAGCTGCATTATGTATTACCGGATAGCGCCTGCCGGCCAGCCAGTCCTCAAACGAAACCGGTGGAGCTGCGAGCGGGGCAGTGGCGACAGGCGCTGGGGGGGCCGGTGGTGGGACGGACAGGGGCTCTGCGGATGCAGTGCGGCTCTGGGAGGGACCAGAGCCGGGGGAAGAAACGCTGGAAGGCGGGGCCGGTGAGTCAGGGCCTGCTGCGATAGGGGAGTACGGTGGCGACGGCCCGGCACTGCCTCCATCTGGCGAATGGCTCGGAGGAATGGCGCTAGCCAGGCGATGGTCTAGAGCCTGTAGGAACCTGAAAATCATCAATGCTTAAATTGCCGCAGCGGATGGCTGCTTGCTGTTCTAGATTGGCGAATTCGGTACAGCAGTGTTGTGCGAATACAAGACCATGTGCGATTGAGAGTATCTGGTATTGTATGTTGTGCTCAGAACAAGCTTGGCAACATGCGATGGAATATGCCAGACAGACATTGCAAGAAAGAGTGGCCTGCTCCTCACCATTCATGGCGTGCCCTGCGTGTGCTGGGGTTGACCAAGCCGGCTGCGGGTGTGTCACTTGACTGCGATGCACACGTCTCGGCAAAGGTCTGCTGCTCCAGGCGTTCCATGGACAGCAGGCCAGCCTCGATGAGCATGACAGCAAAAGCTGCCACGGTGCGCCCATGCTCCCCCGACAGTGCCTACATAGAGTTCCGCTGTGGCCGTGACAGCCGTCTGATGTGTGGCATGTCTCGTCAAGTCTATAGATGCGAATGCCGTCTTTAGCCATAACAGGAGGCTGGACATACAGTGTCACTCAGCTGAGCTGAGGCAGCCCAACAAAGCCAGTGCAGCATTTATGGCCACAATGTCATGAAAATACCTCCGAGCACCTCGGCGCAGTCATCACTGACACCGACTAGCTTTCAGGATAGGTATCACATGTACTCAGGGCTGCAGTCGACATCGGCGATGTGGAGCAGCTGATCTACTGTCAGTACAGAGCATAGCATTCCTCATGGCACCACATTACACAGTACCGACACAGGTGCAACTAGGTGAGGATTGGTACCGCAGCACTCAAGATGGTTGAACTGGCCATCCATTCCAGAAGCTCCCCCTGCAGTGAGGTCGCTCCATCGGCAGGTGCAACGTCTCCACCAGGTGCTGGGCAGTCTGTCGGGGCTGGTGCAGCTAGGTTGTCAACCATGCTACCTGCACCCGCCGGTGTGGCAGGTGTACCAGGCGGAAGAATGCACGGTGTGCCTGGACGGGATGGGACAGGCGTTGGACCGTCAGGAGCCCTGAGACTTGCCCCTTTTCCTGAACACATGGAGCTATATTAAACAGATAATTTACTCAAATCTGCCTGCCAGCATTGGCATGTGCGCTCAACCATTCCAAGCACCACTGCCGCTGCCCACATCGCCGCACCTGAGCTGACATTGGCAAAGATGTGCTCACAGATGCTCAGACAATTTTGTGGCCCCATGCTGTTCAGAATACGCCCGAAGTGATCAGACAGGTTGAGTCGCACCAAGATAGATGGATGGGGTGCCCATGAGTACCAGCCATGCGTCCGCCTCTGGCTGCTCTGGTCGCTCCTCCACCAGAATCAGCTGGAGCAAACGGACTGCAAACCAACCACGGGAGACAGCTAGCACATCGGGTAGCACGTGAACCGATGCATTGTCCACCCACGCACCAGCGCTGCTTCTGAGACTGTCTGGCACTGTTGGCACAGTAGGCGTGGTAGGTGTGGCCGATCGTGTGCCTGCCGCGAGACGGTGTCTCCGCTTGGACCGTGTCTGGGGGGCCTTCTCGGCGTCGTAGGTACTGGGCTGTAGAATTAGTACGGGGCAGCACGCCCAGTCACACACCCAGCGCACAAGGGTGCCACGGCCACGTCTGCGCAGCTGTCCAGCATCGATGATTGAGCGATGCAGCGCATTGAGTGCTGCCTGTGCGTCGGGGGCGTGCAGCTGCAGTGCATACATCATGTGCACATCCACGCTCCTGCAGCAACCATGACTGTAATTGATCGCAGTTTACACGTTGCCTTGGCAACACATGACCTGCATTGAATCCCCACGCAAGCGGGCCTACCATAGCCACCTGTGGACAGGCGCAAGCATGTACACACAGTCGCCACTCGCCATCGCAGCACAGCACCAACGAAAAAATTTACAGCAATGTGAGCGAGCCTGAGTTGGTGGATTCATGTCTAGTACATTGCAGCCTGTCCGAGATTGCGGCGCTCTATGGGGCGCACTTGCGGACCGTTGTGGCCGCTGCCGCCTCGCGAAACACTGCCAGTGTCGCCGATATGGCGCTTCGTGCTCGCTCTAACAGCCTGCAATCGCCAAGTATGTCGCCTGCAGCTACGATGAGCCTTTCACTACTCAAGATCTGCAGCAGCTGCTGTGACATGGCCATGGACGCGGCAGCCTCGGGTGCGCGAGCCACGGCCGCCACAGCCATGGCCAGCACCTCCGATAATGCAACTCGCAGGCAGTGCACGCATGTCCCCCCTCCCCATGTGTTCGCCGAGCATGGCAGTTCAGCAGCCAGCAAGGACCACAGCTGCATGGCGTTCACAACTATGGAGGGGTCATCCTTCGCTGCGGCGGTGACGGCCGCAGAGGCGGCTACGCCCGTGACAGCTGGCATCGCGGCTGATAGCAAGTGCTGCAGAGCACACAGGACACGCAACAGCGGGAGGATGGTGTTTGAGGACGACACGTTTCCAGCACAAGCGTGCTGGAGCCTCAGGAGCGGCATCATGAGAGCAGCTACTGCAGGGGTCGCAGCATGAACCTCCATGGCATGCGAGATGGTCGCTGAAGCCACAAACACTGTGTCCATAGCACCTGTAGGCACCCACAGAAGACACTGAGAGGAAGATGCAGTGCGAAAATCAATCATCCTAGGGTAGCTGGCGGCAATTTCCCTCATGGCAAAGCACTGGCAAAAGATGCAAGCCTGAGCATGTATGCTCACATGAGGTGTGCACATGGCTAGATGTTCAGTTTCGACAGTATGTGTTCAATACATATTTTACGTCATGCTATTATGCACACTACATACACAACTGAATGAACCTCGCCATCCCCGCCATTGGTGTCTTCGCTTCCCGAAACTTTCCAACGCCCACGCTGTAACCATAAGTATCCTGTCGTGTACCCTTGTTGGAAGATCACCTAGCTCATGCATCCGGTGGAGCAAAGTTTTTTCCTCCCAGGTTTTGAGGACCACACCATATGCAGGCCAAGCACCAGGCCCACCACTACCACCACTCAATGTTCCACAACATAAGAAATGAGTTGCCCCGCAGCTCGCAGATGCCTTGTCGCAATGCAGCAAGGGCATTGGGACCCACCACAATTCCCGCCATACCTCGTGCTGCCAGGACACGGGCTCAAAGGATGCACAGTGCGCGGGCATGGTAGATAAGTGGCTTCAGGCGGAGCGCACCGTGCTCATGAAGACAGCCAACAAACGCCATGAGCCAGGCCCACGCCGCCCGCAGACCGCCCGCCTTGTCACACTCAGGAGAATCCTCGCGGGAGCAATAACGGCACATTGCTGGTCGTGAAATACTACAGCACTGAGAGGCATCAGGGATGCCATCAACCCAGTCCCGTAGAGCTTTTGTCATTCCTGCGTTGGTGAAGCCGAGTCAGTGCCTCCACCTGCCGCCACTGAACAGCTGACACAGTGAAACAAACCTGCCATGCTGCACAACTGTGTCATTGCAGAGAGCACTGGTTGTTGGAGTGGTGCATAACATGGCACGGTTGAAATCAAGCGACTAGCTCACAGCCATGTGCAGTGGTCCGTCACAGCCATGTGCAGTGGTCCGCACCGGAAGACAGTGTGTCCGCGATGGCATCAGCAGTAGTGGCGTATGTGTGACGGATGTAATGTTGTCCAGCAAGTTGCTGCACCATGGAGACAGCCTGGCTGGCGGGGGGGGCACGGCGAGCAAGCTTGTGCACTGTGCGGGATATGGCGGCATCCGATGCCTTCTTTCCACCGTCACGTGGGTCTGTATGCTTGCCTTCGCAGAGCTGCACGGGCGGCGCCAGCACCCTACGCAACTGCCATGTGTGAAAAGATCGACAAAACAGCTGCAGGGCTAGCTTACTGAGGGCTTAGTGCAAGAGCACGCAGCAAGTGCAGCTGCTGTGTGTTCTTGCCCGTCAATCTAGGGGAAGAGTTGACATGATGCCTGCAGACACGACGTGGCTTTGCAGGCGCCACAGGCAACGCCAAATTGTGATTTGGCCACAGAATAGCGTATCGTGCAAAGCATGCAAGGATGTACACAGCTGTGACTGCTCCTGCCTGCTTGTCTGAACGCTTCCACCGCCTCGAGCACCATAACTAATGACCAGCACAGATCCCGAGATGGAATTCCTGTTGCAAGTGATTATGCTTTCCAGGCACGTCCATTCCGATCTGTTGAGGGAAGATCAACTGGAAAATGTATGCTTCCATCGTCTGCTCACAGCGTTCGGGAGGAGATGTGTCTTAACTACTCAGACGTACCGCCGCATGTCCGCAGGTGGTTGATGCGACGCCATCCAGGTGTCAAACGAGCGGGCGTGGATAGGTCCAAATGCCGCTTTGGGCTGGCTACAACTTGGGGCAAATTGAAGTGTGGCACCTACTTGCTCAATTCCGGCACGTGCAGGAATTTCGGCTTCCACTCGCAACAGCTGCTGCCGAAGCGCATGCAGCTGATCACATCCTGTGCGTCTCTCTGCACCAGAAGGCTGTAACATTCCTGTGTTCTGCATGCACGGGAAAAAGTCCGACCCTGGCACCTGAAAGAGGCCTACGAGCCAGGCTTGCCTCCGAAAAGCATGACAAGTGCTGAATTGGTTACAACAGCAAACAACCGTGCATGACGAGCAAGGCTAGTGTTGCTCATATGAGGACGTTTGATTCCATCTCATAGGTCTCATTGCAGCGGAAGCTTACGGCCTTTTTCGCAGCCAGCTGTGCCATCCATGTCTGGAACTCGGACTTTGGGCAAGCCCTGCAACAATACTCAAGCTCTCCGGTGATAGATACCCCATATTCTGCTGCAGACTCGCAAAAGCCACAGTCGGGTGGCCCGTCTGCGCCTCTTGTTACGGCATCTCTGTTTTCTGGAGCCCCCTGAACACAGCACCAATTCCAGCGTATGGACAGAAAGACAGGCTTCGTATCTAAACCTTACCATTGAGAGCGAGCACCTTTGCCCATTCAAACGTCCCTGCGGATCCCAAGGCAGTACCCGTGTCATGCAAACCGGTCGAGCGAGACATGTCCTGGTCGAGCATATCGAAACTTGGCTACATAGCGACCAAGATACAGAAACTGGGCCGCATCAGCGACAGAGCTGACCACTACTACACTGAGTACATAGAACTGGTAACGTCCTGTGCTGGTAAACCGCGCATGGCCTAGGCGAGCAGATCTCGCAGGTACCAGGTTTGAGATCGTGGCTGGCCTACGCCCGCAGTGAACTTCCTGTGTGAACAAACAAGCTACAATGTGTTACACGGAGGAAGGCATAACTACACTGTCAACGGGGGCACAGGAAGCACTAGACTCGCTGCATGTTCCAGATCGAGGATTAGAAAATGCACGCGGATGTGTCTCTTTATAAAACATGACATTACAGACTGGGCGGGCACGCGTAACCCGTCTCGGCCTTGCCAAAGGGCCTGATCAGACGTCGGCGATCAGTCAGCAAGCATCAACGAACGCATCTTGACACATCCTATTAATCCTCAAACAATGCAGTGGCCATCGCATGCTTTTCCATCGCAGCGCCAGGCAGACCAGCGAGACACCGAGGCAGTAGGACCAGGAAACTATCCTCAGCGCAGCTGCGAAAAAAAAAGGACGCAGCTGCACAGAGCTGAGGGTCGGATAACACACTGTGAGGACAGGTTGGCCAGACAATGGACGACGCTAGCATTACATGCCACAACCGCACCAGGTACACCCTTGTGGTGTCAGATCAATTAGTGTTTGATCTCGGCAACAGGGACCGGGAAGAGCTCCCGTGTCCTAAACTTCTGTGGGTGCAACTACACCAGGTGTTGATGGGCGGCCGGTTCTTCCTGGGCTGCCTGTTCCGACCAACGGCCTTGCATTGTGAGCTGCCCCCTGCAAGGGGGCTCCTTCTTCCGCAGGGCTATGCAAGAACTGGCCTCCACAACCGCCACCTCCGTGCCAGG
>JAUMHO010012466.1:0-10109 GCA_032360965.1 Ulva armoricana | reverse complement strand
CATTAATATACAGTGTACTGAGCCGGTTGCATGTTAGTTCCGGCCTCTCCTGGCAGCTGCAGGCTCGGTGCCCACCCCTTGATGCCCACCCAAGGTGGGTATCCGCGGCGTTGGTACAGTGCTCAGGTGCACAGCATACCCAGCCGTTGTACAGCTGAGGCGTTGATGATTGAGGTCAGAACTAGTGTACACAGAGTCATGCTGTACGAGAAATGTTGGTGATTACAAGAGGGATGTCCATTGTTCGAAACCCGCGGGCTGACATTTCCGGCCTGGCTATTGCGCACACTGCATCCTTGCAGCCACCCCCAACAGAAACTATGGACCGGCAGCCCGCATAACTAAAACCTGGCATGACCATAAGTGCTGTGGCGCTGACTATGGCACAACCAATCATAGGCCAACTTGAAGCAGCCTGGTCTGACTGCACCGTCATGCTATGCTGCTCCAGATAGCTCTGCTGCTCCATATAGCCCTGCATGCTTCTCAAGTCTAAGGATCTGCTTGATCACCTAGTATAAGGACGCTGCTGGTGTCTGACCCCAGACTGATGCCCGGGTGTCACATCTGTCAAGCCACTGCCATGCGAACGAATTATTGAGCAGCATCCCTGTCACGCTGTTTAGGTGTGGAGATGCCTTGATCATGAAAACACATCAGTGATGATAAATGGTTTCCACATACACTGCTTCACTAGTGATCTAAAAAAATCATGTAAGCAAAATGCCAATCAATGGTTCCGTGTGACAAGTGTCGAGAGAGGTTGGAGCTCACCTTTGGCACTCCATGTGAATTCTTGTTGAATTGATATCTAGCGAGTGAAGCATGACGCCTCCCACAGAATCTCCTACAATTGAAATCGCGCCGAGGCACTCCACAACAGGCCTGTAGACCTCTTGGCTGGTGAACCAGCACATATCAGGAGCCTGCACAAGACAAGATGTCGATATCTGCGCAGCTTGGAGAGCAGGTAAAGAATGCAGTCTTCGGTGCCGCGGACAGTATGAATGCTTGCGAAAGCACGGCACTATACGTATGAGTGCGTATGGCTTTGTGCCCAAATATATTATGTACTCAGACCATGCAGGGTGAAATGTATCCGACCTCGCAAGGTCAGAACTACTAAACATTTGCAATTCACTTCCGAGACGTGTGCCACAGCAAATGACAGAGAAAAGTAAAATACTGACACCATGTATTGTTCACGTCAAACCTAGTGTTGCAGGCTGACCCGCAGTAAGTAGCGAAAACACCAGACCATCCAGCGGTTTTGGCTGACTGCCTCGACCAAAGTAAGTCAACCATTTGAAGCGTATGCAGTTGAATGCCGCACCTTACCAGAGGAGCCGAAGCGACGGAGGGAAGGAGACACGAGGCCTGCAGTGCAGTCTCCCAGGCACTGAGCTATCGTACTTGATGGCCCGAAACCAGACGCAGTAACACAACCATAACCACAAGGCTGCAGAATGGGAAGCATGTGAGTGAGGCCTCTTGTGGCACCCATGAGGAGCCCATTTTCTGCACGGTTATGCAGAGAAGGCATAGATGAGCCGAGACCCATCATCCAGACGATAGTCGTATGCTAGGCCACGACAATGCCCGGCTGAAGATTCTGGCACGACTACCTGCTGACATCAGGCCAGCACAGTGGTCACATGTTGGAGGTCCTTTACAGTTAGAAACTGGCTTGTACAAGGAAAGCTTGGCTGAGGTGCACACTGTCCAAGACTGCAAATTCAGAATTGCTGAAGTGTCTGGCACGTGGTGGTGATCATGATGAAGAATTCATGCAAGCCTGGTTCCGGGTGGGTGTGCCTCTAAACGAGTGAACCGCTGCAACTGAGGCTGCAACTGACATGCTGGAAAGCTTCCTTCAGTAGGCTGTTGCTGTATTTTGGAGTTGAGTAGTGTCGTACATTAAAAATCAGTACAGCCTTACTGAGCAGCTGTGTGTGACAGCTGGTCAGAAAGGGTTGCACCACTTTGGCTGCCTGCCCGTGGGCTGCCTGCCAGTGTCTATTGCACTGAGTTACCCCACACAAGAAGGAAGCAATGGACTCCAATAAAGCCATATGCAGTATTCCACATCCGTGCACATTCTGGGTGTTTCTTGCTTGGTCAAGGAACTTAAAGCTGGTGGAGGCCTACCTGAGCGGGGTCACATGCCCCTATGGTACTAGCTTACGAGCTTCCAGTCATGCCTGAAGTAAACGACCGCTGCAGCCAGGCACCTGTAGCCATGTAGGCAGCTGTAGCCAGCTGGAATGAAATGTTTGCGCTGGATGTTGCTGTGCTGCCAGTGGCCCGATGCAGACCTAGGCCTCCCTGGTCGCGTTGAGAGCTCGAGATGCAAGGCCTGCTGGATAAAACTGCACACCACCTGGAATGCATGATACCACCTGAGATACCCACCTAGTAAGCCACCTGGAGTGCATGATACTATGCCTACTTCAACTGACCATAACAGAGAAGTCTATGGAATCAGCTAACTTGACAAGTAGAAGATGAGCTGGCACACCATGAAGTGTGATTTTCTCGTGCTCGTTCAAAGAAGACAGTTGATGGATGGCTACAGCACAGACCACAGAGCACATGCCTCAAGGTTCAGAAAGGCCTTGCATGATTACGTGTCTTGACGACGTGTCTTGAAGACTGCAGCTGTGCTATCGAAAATTGAATCTGCTGGTCCGGTTTTGCGTGACCTGCACGTTGGGTTTAGTTCAGCGACGCACTTGCAAAGACATGCGGACATGCAGGCATCGATGTCTTCATTTCATCTGCAGACAGCTTCACCTTTAGTGTCACATTTACATTTACATTTACCTTTGACGCACGTACTCTGCATTATGCGTATTCTGTTTGCGCTTCCGTGGTCGTCCTCGACGTCGTCCCGGCTTGTGAATGCTCTCTCAACACTGTAGTCCGTGAAGTAGAATCACAGCCAATATTTGATGGTTTAGTACATGTTGATCCAAATATGAAATGAGATCAATACACAGCTCCATGGGGGCTAGTCAAGGACCAGACTGTCGGATAACGAGCACCACAGCAACATGCTATGTGCATTACCTCCGAGGACATGTAAGACTCAGAAGCAGACATCATGGACAAGTGTGCGTCGCGCCATCGCCAGGCAATGGCATTTGCGTCGCCCGTGGTGACATGAAGAAGAAAGAAGCAGGGGAACTCAGGCCCACGAAGACAGGAATGCTTAGAGAACTACATATGTATATAAGAATAATGGTCGGTGAACTGTGCAGGAATCGCCAGCAGCCCTTTCCCATGTGTCTCCAACCTTTCCTCAGTGTGTCGGCGCCATGCAGGTCATTCCTCAGGGAAATCGAGGTTCGATGCATAGACCGCTTCAGGACCGATGCCCGAACGGGAGGATGACGTGCACGACATAGGACACCGGTACGATCCTGTGGGGACTGTCACCATCCTTGTAGTGTTAGGGGTGGTTTGGGACAGCTCCCTGAGTATTGGGAGATTTTCATATTTTCCCAAACACTTGCCTCGAAAAGCCCGGAAACCCCATATTTTCCCAAACTTCAAAAAAATTTGTATAGACGGTCCCAAAGCACCTAGTTATGCCCTATGGCGACCCCAAAGTCGTCTGTAAGTGCCCATGGTGTCTGCGCTACCGGTGGACACGCTGGGGAGCTGAGTGCACACCCCCCTCATTTATTCCCAAAGGAAGTTTATCCTTTAGCGATGCCGACAACTCAGTTTTACATCAACAAAGCGGTTCCATGATAAATAAAGGTGACCGAATTTGTACAAGTGGACTTGACCCATGTGAAAGGAAGTCACAACTGCCCATGGCCATCGCCAATGCTGCATCCTGCAATATGTTGAGGGCTGCATCATCTGTGAATGCGACATGTGTACAGAGGTGGTAGCCACTACTAGTAGTACCAGAAACCCACCCATAAAGCAAGAAGGTATGAAGTATAATTCGCCGCTCCCAGACTGCATGCCGTTCAAATTCCCTAGGTTAGAGCTTCATGCAAGCCTTAATCTGTTTCCAACAACACCTTTTCTCTTCAGTGCTTTTTAAAGTCTCTACGTTAACATGCCATTAGCGCAGCTGTAACATACTGTCTACTCACCCCACATGTCCATCAGTGCGTACGCGTCTACTCCTTTCAGACATAATTTCTGGGTGCTGCTGCGGCCTGTCTCCCTTTGGCTCAGCGGAGAACGTCTGACCCTGCAACAACAAGTAGTCGCCGTGAAACAATACGGCAGTTTAGATCTCTTGCAAGTGCTCAGGTGTTGTAAATTATCACATCTTTCTAGGCAACCATGCAACACGACTGCCTTCTATAGTGGCCCATCTCTCCTGCGTAACTGTGGACGCAGCTATCTAAACCATTAAGAGATGCTGGCCGCAGGTGCTTGTGCCGCATGTAGTCCAAAAGGGCAAATGTGAGGGGCGAACCAAGGATGGGAAACTGCCGGCAAACAACCGCAAGCAACGGAGCATCTTCCCTACCGCATGCTCCGGAGAAGCCCCGCTGAATCGACACCTCCAGCTCCTCAAGTGGAACAAAAGTTCGAGATCTGGCCTCTGCGAAGGTGCACTCGGTGATGCGATCCTCCAGGCCCGAACACCTCACGAACTGCGTGGCGAGAGGTTGAGGCTCAAAGAGATCTTCATCACTAGTGTCTCTTGTGTCTGCATCCATAAGGCCACCGAACGAAAACCCCAGCTGGCGGCACGCGACCTGCATAGGGTGTAGCCCAGGGTATACTCAGCTGTGTATTGCATGCTTGTGTAACACACTAGTATAGCCATCACAACTGAACTATGCATGACTGTTTACCTTCAACGACAGCTTGTCCAACACGTAATCAACTTGTCTAACACGTAATCGTCCTCCTCGGTTTACAACGGGGTGCACCTCAAAAACACTCTCACTCCGGGCCATGTGCCCTGCCAACTACATTCAGTGCAGATCTGCTTGGCTGCCTTTGTGGCATGTACCTGCAGCTTGGATGGACATTGGTGTCACACCTGGGCAACAATGGGATGAAACCGGTTGCCATCGGCATTGCAGATGCCGGCCCACCGCCCGCCGGCAAACACCTCCACACCTCCGAAGTGTACCGGGTCGCACGCCGCAGTGGGGGTGCCTATTGTGGGGTTGGGGATCAGCCTCACATCCCCTTCCACCGGGGAGGCAGACTCGTCCGGCTGGCACCCTGCATGACTGGTCTACGTGGCTGCATGAAGTAGCGGCAAATGTACGTACTGGTGTTTGAAGCAATCTCACAACCATGCTCTCAGGGAGTCCCAGCCACCGCCTCTAGAAAAACACTCAATGGAACCCATCGACATGGAAAATGCAGGTGTACATAGGTACATAGGTACATGAAATGCAGGTAGTACACTCTCTCATGTTACCAACAAGTGCCCTCAGGCAACAGATACACCTCACATGCAGAGGCCGTACCGCTTGGATTGCTGCACATCAGAACAGCATGGTTGCGCGTATTTGGGGCAAAGGTAGCCTGGAAGATGCTGTCTCCAGGGAAAGGGGATCTCCCAGAAACACTCCCAAGCATCTGTGCCCCAGCACTGTATCCTAGAGATGAGCACTCCGCTGCAGCAATGATCTCATTTCCTGGCGTGTCCCCTTGAGGCACCCACACTCCGCTTTCGGACTTTTCAAGCCGGCCGTACTCCCAGACCCCCATCGGGTCTGCTGCCCCGTCACTGAGGCGAACTTCCCCATCTCCGGTTCCTGAACTCACAAAGTTTTAGTGCGCAGCTGCAGTGCCAGAACATCTAGCATGCGACCGTTGCATGCCCTCAATGTCATCTCCAGGCACTTCTGCACATGCACTCACTTCACTTTTGCTCCTACATGATTATGCGTTTATTACAACCAGCGGCACAGCTAGTCGCCTTGTCGGATTTTCGCAGGAAATAGTGTTTGAATCCGTCTGAGTCAGCATGTTGAAGCAAGAGGCCAAACAGCCAAATAGGAAGATTCCTGGCATCATGATGATCACAGCGGCCTCCAATGGAGTATGGCCATGCTAAAAAGGAAAACCGTGCTGTGTAGATTGTGTTGCACTACAACCTGCCAGTACTACACTAGTGTAACAGTATTGATACCATCCGTCAAGTCCTAGCAGATCATTTTTCGAGATAACATGATACTCACAGCGTACCGTCGTTGCTGCAGATCAGGCGAAGTGCTCCACTTATGCAGTTGGTTGATCCAAGCGGTGGCCTCTGGCATTCCCTGATGTCCGATTCTGTCCCTGTGCAATCTAGCTGCTGTAGCCATGCAGGTGGCACAGTACCGGCCGCCGATCTTGACACGATAGATCTGGTTAGGCCACTCCGAAAGCCAATCTGGCGGCACGCCACACGACCAATTGCTGCTGCCTGCATGGATACAAATTTACGAAACCCATGTTCCTGGGAGACAGTCTTTTTCTGCTTCTTGGTATAGTTCACAACTTTTGTAGCAGGAGTGTAGTTTTAAGCACAAAAGAATGTGAAAGCATAATCAAAAGTGTTATCACATTGTTCCTTAAGAATTCCTGCCCAGCTTTCCTTTTCACCAGAGGCTTACCATTATGACACACCCCAGCGAAATGCCCAAGCATCTCCTTGCGCAGACACCACATCTGAACGCAGCTGCGGACAAAATACATGCCGGATTAACCGTACTCAAGGCAGATGTGGCTGATTCCCGACGGGTGCCGAATCTAGAGCCCCTACTGCATGCACGTTCTGCTGCATATTTTGCATGCTTTACAGTTTCCGGATCCATACAGCGCAATACCGGCGCTATGTCAGAAACACTGTCAATGCCACATTCATGGAACCTTCACCCAATCTACTTGTCACAGTGGCTTCGTATGACTGTTAGATCCTTGACGATTGAGAAGTGACCTGCTCAATCCCAGGTCCTCGTAGGTTACCCAAACAATAGAGACCGAATCTATTCGTACCAAGTAAAAGTGCGTGTCCCATTAATGGGACAAGGTGACAAAAAGTTTTGGTATCAGACGGCCAGATTGTCAAACGCCATGCCTGTATAGTTTTGATGCATGTACAAATAGCTATATATGTTATCTATGTATACATGCTCTTGGTAAAACATGTTGATCAATGCAGTAATGGTGTTCCTGCAGACCCAAACGTGGCACAGTTTACCTTGACCACTCTAGCTAGAAACTGATGTGAGGGCAAACCTTCGTTTGAAAGTGCCTGCCGCGCCATGCCACAACACGGCCTGGTTAAACAACGACACATTAAACAATAACACATCTGGGCTGTTGTATGCGCTACATCGTAGTAACACGTGATTAGTATACACGCTTGCCAGCTTGAATAGCCTGTCATTTCACACTTGTTGTGCACCTCGTTAGTCTAAGAGACTAAGAGCTGGGTATTCGATCTCATATTGTTTGTCCACACTTGCATAGCCAGGTGAGTGGCACAGCTGCATAGAAGTTAGGCCGCACCAGGATTCCGCCCTGGTCAACTTCATTCGAACCTAAACGAGAAATTGTATCTGCACAGACGGAGCCCCATGCGCCAGCGTGGAAGACCTCAAGAGTGCCGGTCATGCCTCCCTCTACCTCTGTCACCGGTGCCCCCAGCCGCAAGTCAAGCTCCTCACCTGCAGCAATAAGTCTCCCCTCTAACTTGCCATAGACCAGCCACTTCTGTTCATTGCTGACTCATCTCAAAGCTCTTTTGAAGAGAGAAACAGTGTTTTGTGATACTACACGAGACAAAAGACTCAGAACCTTGCAGTCGCTCATGGCAATGCCTGGAACCCCCTTCGGTCAATGTAGCAGTGATTTAAATGATTCTACAAGCATCAAGCGATACCGGTGTCGATGTTAATGTCAACTCTAGCTGGTTGACATAGCGTGTCATGTCATGCAAGTGGCCCGAGAATTGGCAAAGGTCTGACAAGACTGGAAAAGAATGTGGCAATTCCAGGTTAAGTACATAGGGCAGTGTCCTCAAGGTTTCACCCCAAGGATTGCAGCCCTGTAGCAATGGTATCTCAAAAGCCTTGCTGACGAAGTTAGCATTCAAACCAGCAAGTCAAAACTACTGTGTCAGATTGTCAGCCACAGACTGTCAACAGCCACTGAAGTTTGGTTTGTGAGCCATCGTCGGTTGCAAGTGATACTGGTGTCATATGCCACTACTGCGCACCTGGCACAGCGTCTGTAACACAAGCAATCCTTTGGTCGCACGGCGTGCTACCGCTTTCAAGCGTTGGACATTCCAGTAGACGTTCCTCTGTGCCGCTGCAGTTCTGTCTCAGTCTTAGTATCGGTATTTCAACAATCCGCCCAACAACTAGGCCCGCTGTAGAGGACTCCATCGCATCAGCTCCCGTAATGGGTGGAATGTCCCTGGGCAAGCTCGCAGCACCATGGCCTAGCTGGCGGCAAACAGTGGTGGCGCCCTCAGGTTGTGACGCAAAGCTTGCGCAGATCTGGCGCCAGAATCCCAAGATAAAGACCTCTGGGGCGCCGATTATCCATGCACCTAGTGTCCCCAGATTTACAAGCCGAACTGCTCCTTCATCTGCAAGTTAAACAGCCGGACATGACAGGAACTGGATCCAAACTTCCTCTTGGTGCATGTTGTCAGGTCAAGTGTTTTGCAAATTTATATATATATATAGATGTGTAATTACAGGTTGCATTGAACACCGGCATTGTAATGGTTTTTAGTTTGTGGTACAGTCCACCAATGCGTGTGTAATCGAAGCCCAGCTACGTGTCTACACACACACGAGGCGCCTGTTCATGGCGCGCTGGGAGC
This sequence comes from Ulva armoricana, assembly GCA_032360965.1. Taxonomy (NCBI): domain Eukaryota; kingdom Viridiplantae; phylum Chlorophyta; class Ulvophyceae; order Ulvales; family Ulvaceae; genus Ulva; species Ulva armoricana. The sequence goes on along the minus strand of JAUMHO010012466.1, from coordinate 1,291 downwards.
AACCAGTGTGCCGTTCGTGAGCACTGCAGCACATCATCACAAACTCGGACTCATCACAATCACACTCTTCCTGCTGTAAGTAACTTTTTAGCCGTGCCAGCACGTGGCTTAATCAAGCAAGAAACCAACCGGATGAAGCAGTGCATTGACATGGGGCATAAAATCGCACCTGCAGCCCCAGGTGTGACCACCGCCTCCGCAGCTTCCTCCACCGGAAATTGCCGGCATGCTACCTCAAGAACAGCATTGTTACCAAAGTATTCTGAGGGGCCACAGCCTGATCCCAAACAGTCAACGCACGATCCACGCAATGTGCGGAAAAAATTCACATTGCAATCAAGCAACTGCTGCTCGTCGCCAAAGCATCTCACAGAGTTCACCCATGACGAACCGGAATCTTCAGACTCCACCAGGTCGTCGACATATCCCATGTCTGGATAGTAGCTAAAGTAGTCGGGCCCAGTAGAAGGGTCGATGTTGTTGACAAGAGTACCATAAGGAAATCCAAGCTGGCGACATATTGTGTCAGCGGCAAGGAGGTCGCTGGGAGCACGCTGTATAGCGACGAGGACGCAGATCGAGCCCCACTCGCCGTCATGGAATATCTCGGCGACACCAGTGTGGAGGGGGTCGCAGAGTGTGCCGTGCCCTCCCACGAGCCGCACCGCACCTTCCTCTTCGGTAGACGTAATATTGCAACCTGGACATTCCCACTATCTACATTGATGAACGTTGCAGTGCGCTGGCTATAGAGTTGTGGCAATTGAGATTCAGGCCTTGAGCTGAACAAGTTTGTCGACATCATGCAGTAATACATGGGTGCATATCAACATGCGTGCATGAGTTTTAGGTGTTCAGGACTAGCTGATCAACAGATGCACAGTGGTGATCCGAGTGGGCCATATATGATTGTGCTGCTTCCCTGGGGTTATCTGTGATGACTGGAAGGGTAAGTAGGTTTGGCTTTGTGACTTCGAGTGTTACACGGAGATCAACGCAAAAGCCTGGCGCCAGCGCATCGCCAAGGGGTAAACGCACAAGCCAAAACAACCACGCAAACCAAAACAGGCACCACACCCATAACCACCCGCTGCCCCGGTTGCCATACACAAATACATACAGACAACAACAAACACACCTGCATGTGAAGTGTGATGGATACTGTTTGCTGTTTGGCTGGCATACTGAAGGTGCTGTGGCCATGCTGACTATGTGAGTGGCCTCGTGATCTCTCGGGAGCAGGGCAGGCACTACGACGCCGGACTGGATGTGCCTGTGTTGCCGACGTGAG
>JAUMHO010012455.1:0-10110 GCA_032360965.1 Ulva armoricana | reverse complement strand
TTCTACCAACACCGATAAGCTGCACAGGCTATCAACACAGTACTCAGCCGGTAACAGATTGTCGCTGAGTGCTTGCGTACCGTCTAGCGCATCAGTAAGGTAGAACTCGTAGCTCAGCGCATCTTCATTTTGCTGCCACTGAAAAGCCACGGTTTGCCCAACCATTAAGGCGGTGCCTGCGAGCGGTGCCACGATAACGGGTGCGTCTAGTAGCTCAACGGGTTCTCCCACAAGGGTAAAGGGTGAACTTACCCAGTCAGTTTGCCCTAGCTCATTAATAGCTCTTACCTGCCATAAGTGCAGATCGGACAAAGGCAGCAGTGGGGCGGTGGTATAGCTGCAAAAATCCACATCGCAAACGCTAGCATTAACAGGCAAAATCAGCGGCTCGGCTGTGGAGTCTGTGCCATCCACAAAGGCGAGCTCAAAGCTTGTAGCGTTCGCTGCTCGTGTCCACAGGAATGTCACGTCAAGTGTTTCCTCGAGCTCGGCATTGGGCAGCGGTGAGGTCAGTTCAAAGCCGCCTGGGGGTGCAGTGATGGAGTTGACCACTTCAATGGTGGAGGGGGACCAGTTGGATGCACCCAAAGAGTTGCGCCCGCGTACTCGCCAGATGTGGCCTGTAGCCACGGACAAATCCACGGGCACGCTCATGGCGCAAAGTGTGTCGTCGCAAATCTCGTCCACGTTTAAATCAACGATGGCCGTGCTCGACTCACGGGTTAGTGCATCGTAGAAATAAAACTCATAGGTCACCGCATGCACATCTCGAGACCAAGCAAAGATGGTGGGATCATCTTTGCTGACTAAAGCTCCGGCCTCAGGCAACAGAAGCACAGGTAAAGGCGGCTTGATGGTGGCCTTGGCAATAATGTGGATGTTGGTGCTAACCCAGTCAGAGACGCCAGCTGCGTTTTCAGCCAGTACTCGCCATTGATAGGTATTGCCGGGTGGTAGATCCAACGCCACACTCACAGAACAGGCATCGTTTGAACAATTTGAGGCTGGCACAAAGGCTGATGGCGTATCTAGCGTGTCATCGGCAGTATCGAGCAGTTGCAATTGGTAACGACTAGCAGTTTCAGAAGCTGTCCAGCGGAAAGTATGGGAGGTATCGGTTTCGAGCTTTGCGGCAGGCAAAGGGCTAACGGCTGTGGGTGCTGCTGGCGGGTCTGTAACCAGTTCAACGGCATTAAAGGTGCGCCGCGACCAGTTAGAGCTGCCTTGTGAATTACTGGCTCTAACGCGCCAAGCGTGGTCGGTATACAGAGACAAATTAACCAGTGTTTCAAGAGAGCAGATACCGTCGGCACAGATATCCCTCGGGTTGAGATTTGCAATATCTGGCAATGACCTGCGATCTTCCGGCTCCTCTGCGTTTTCGAATAAACGAAAATCATAAACAGTCACCGCGGGGTCGTGAACCCATGTAAACGTTGCTACCGTGTTCTCGACGATATCTGCACCACTGGCGGGTGTTAGATGCACTGCTACTGCGGGTGCTTCGATAGCCGCCTCTATGGTGTAGAAGGTGCCGTCTGTCCATGCAGATGAATCAATAGGATTGACGGACCTTACTCGCCAAGCGATGTCGGTATCGGTTGGTAGGGATAGCGCAATGCTCAAGTTGCAGGTATCGGTGGCACAGCTGCTGGCAGGGAGGCTAGCTTGCACTGGGGTGGTGCCGTTGAGAATTTCGAACTCATAGCTGGTAGCCAGTGAGGCTGGCAACCAGCTAAAGGTGGCAGTGGTGCCTGTTTCCACGTAACCGGCGGCTAAAGGTGTGGTTAATACCGGTGCTGCAGGTGGCTCGGTAATACGCGCAACGATATTGAACGTGGAGCGGGAAAAGTCTGCGATGCCGCCAGCGTTGCTTGCTTTTACGCGCCACGCATGCGAATCGTTGACCGGTAAATCCAATAAGACATCGATAGAACACAGCGACTCTGCACACACATCCTCAGGCAACATACCTCTTACTGAATTAAACAACACTGAGGTGTTGGACCGGTTGTAGATGTGAAAGTCGTAGGTATCAACGGTGGGGTCTTCTTGCCAGATAAAAGTGACAGTATCGTTTTGGTTCAGATTTGTACCGGGCTCCGGGCTGATGTTGACAGCGATCGCAGGTTTTGGTGCTTTCGCGACAAGCTCGCTAGCACTCCAATCGGAGGCCCCAGCATCGTTAACCGCTCTTACTTGCCACGTAAGCGAACCGTAGAGTTCAAAGTCGAACACCACTGACACTGCACAAACAGCATCCAGACACGAGGCTGCAGGAATAAGAGCAGCGATTACAGGCTCTGTGGAATCGCTTGCCGTGTCGAGTAGTTCGAATTGGTAGATGTTTACGTCAGCAGACTGGCTCCACTCAAATATAACCGTGGCATCCGGCTCGATGACGGCTGCGGCAGCAGGTGCCAGAAGCTGAGGCGCTAAGGGCAGCTCGGGTAGTAATGGTGCCGACAGGTCCAGCTTTTCAGTAACATGGCCAATTTGCCCAGTGCTGTCGAGGATGCTAAGTGTGACGTAGTACACACCCGTTTCTGGCAGCGCGATTTGCGACGAGGCTGTGTTGCCGAGGGCAACGTCGATCTCGGTACCAGATTCTGAGACGACTCGCCAGATGTAGTGGGTGAGGTTTGCCGAAGATGTGCTGTTTGTTGCATCGACGTTGGCGAGCAGTGAGTTTTCCAGGATGCTTACCGAGACCTGCGCGCTTGGTGGCGATGAAAAAGTGCCCACAGCGTCCGAGAGGGCATGGAATGGCACAGTGGGCAGTACATCTATAGACGGACTGCCTGGAAAGCCTCGTTTAGCGGCCAAGGAATACCAGTAGGCCGCCGCAGAGTGATTGCGCGCAATACCGCGCCCTTGCGCCAAGCGGCTACCAAGTTGGTGTTGTGCGAGTACATTGCCGGCAACGGCTTGAGCGATAACATCGTCTATGCCTAGACTCGGATACAGATCGTCATAATTGGACAGATCAGGTACAACGGGCTGAGCGTGTGCTGGGGTGAGCGTGAGCTGTGCGATGCCGATGCAAAGGGCGAGCAGGGCTACTGGCCAAAACAGAGCCTTTTTGGCGTAATAATAAAGTGGCAACATATTAAAAATGCGATACAGCTGCGTGTTGGGCCAAAGCGATTCGAAATTGGCTAAGGATTGTTTGGGTGACTGGAAATGCACTGAATTGTGGCCCTGCATCCATCATGCTTAACAACCACGGGTACTGGCTACTAAGCGTGCTGTACTGCAAGAGTCCACACTTTGACACAATAGGCGATAGTGGGCAAATTACCACGTTGTGTGCCGGTAAACGGGGTTAAATTAGCCCTAAAACGGCTGAGAACCTACATCGTTAGGGATTTTTATACTTTTGGCTGAGACTGAGGCAAAGGAATTCGTTATGAAAGTCACAAACGTATCACTTGGCTTCGATTAATATGGTGGATTGGAGGCCGTTACAGCTGTGGTGGAGCTACTTAACCTTGCTGAAATGATGTCACGGGCTAATGTGTGACATAGGCGGCGAAAAGCGTGAGAACTGCACAGTGAAGGCGCGTGATGTGGTGCTTTCCCCTAGTGGATCACGCATGCAATTTTGCCGACGTTATAGGGTTCGGGTGGTGAATTAGCGAAACGCCGACGCCTATGTCGGTATCCGCTTACGTAGTACAAATATTTGAATTCCAGAGCATGGAACATAGCTCCGGCAAGGCTACATTTTTCAGGATAACTTAAGAATAATAATGACTCTGAAGAACGAATCACTACGGAACAGGTTTCGCCTAGAACGCTCTTCTATAACGCTTGATGCTTGGCTGAAAAACCTGTCGTTGGCGGGGCGTGGGCGTAAGCAGGCGATCAGCATGGCGTCGGATGCCTCGCTGGCTGTGCTCTGCTTGTGGGCGGCCTACACCTTACGCCACGGCCAAGCCTTTAGCGACTTCAGAAGCACTTGGCACCTGTTTTTATTGCTACCGGTTGCCACGGTGGCGCTGTACAGCGGCCTTGGCATTTACCGGTGGGTGATTCGCTCAATCAACAGTCGGTTGTTCAAGCAAATTATCAAAGGATCTATATTGTCTTCCTTTGTGTTGCTGGTATCGTTTTTCTTGATTCCGCCGGACAGAACGAATCCGCGCTCTTTGTTCATTATCTACGGCCTGTTGTTGTTTATCAGTAGTACGGGTGTCCGCCTTATTTGGAAAGCTATTTTCGACGAGGGTGAAAAAGGCGAGCCAGTTGCTATTTATGGCGCGGGTGCTGCGGGGCATCAGCTTGTAAGCATGTTGTCTATGGGAGATTTGTATCGTCCTGTGTTGTTCATCGATGATGACAAGGCACTCAACAAGTCTACTTTGCTGGGCTTGCCAGTATTCTCGGGTACAGACACCGAGCTGGTTGCTTACTTGGAGCGCAACGAGGTTGGCAAGGTGGTGTTGGCGATGCCTAGTTTGTCCTCCTCAAAGTACCACCAGAAATTGAACGATGCGGAAGCGTTTGGTTTGCCTGTGCTTACGATGCCAGGGGTTGCTGAGCTCATGGATGGCACGGCAAAGGCTGATGAGATTCGCGATGTGTCTATCGGGGACATTCTTGGGCGTGGGGAAGTTGCGCCTGATGTGGCATTGATGGGACGCCGAGTAGCGGGGAAGACTGTACTGGTGACCGGTGGTGGTGGCTCAATAGGATCGGAGCTGTGCAGGCAAATAATGACACTGAAACCTGAACACCTGATTTTACTGGATCATTCTGAAGCGAACCTCTACCACATTACTGAGGAGCTCAATGCTTGGCCAGAGAGTGCGAATGGTGACGCTAAGGCCAGATATACCCCGCTTATCGGTAACGTGCTTGATAAAGCTCGGCTAACACGCGTAATGCGGGATAACAAAGTGGATACGGTGTACCACGCAGCAGCCTATAAACATGTGCCGATTGTGGAAGCACAGCCAGACCAAGGCGTGGATGTAAACGTGTTTGGTACGTTGACAGTGCTAGAGACGGCAATTGAGCAAGGCGTGTCTGATTTCCTCTTGATCTCCACCGACAAGGCAGTACGGCCTACTAACGCTATGGGTGCTACTAAGCGCGTGGCTGAGCTTGTTCTGCAGGCCAAAGCTGCAGAGAATACCGGTACTCGAATTTCTATGGTGCGCTTTGGTAATGTGTTGGGCTCTTCGGGCTCTGTGGTGCCGAAATTCAAGCGCCAGATACTAGAGGGTGGGCCGATAACGTTGACCCATCTTGACGTTACTCGTTACTTCATGACGATCCCTGAAGCCGCTCAGCTGGTGCTACAAGCCAGTGCCATTGCAAAAGGCGGCGATGTGTTTGTGTTGGATATGGGAGAGCCTGTAAAGATTGAAGACCTTGCTACCACCATGGTGCGCTTGTATGGCAGAAAGCTACAGCGTGATACGGGGGATAAGAAAGATATCGAGATAGTAGTAGAGGGGCTGCGCCCTGGTGAGAAGCTATATGAGGAGTTGTTTATCTCTGACTCATTCCATCAGACAGAAGTGGCTAAGATTTCCTCAACCAATGAGTTGTGGTTGGAGTGGGAGCTACTCAATCCTAAGCTTGAGAAGTTACGCCGGTTTGCCCATCAGCAAGACTCAAGCGCTATCAAGGCAATCTTGATGAGCCTTGCGTTTATCAGTGATAACCATGCAGACAAGGCCTCGAAGGATGGGTCGATATCTGTGGACTTGGATGCCGCAGTACCGACCCAGGTTGCGATGGGCGATGAAGTTACGCCAATCTAAACATTCGTTCAGTCTTCTTTATGGCGCTCTTGATAGACTCTGATGTAATCGATGTCTAGGCTGGCTGGGAACTCGGTATCACTATTTGGTGTTCCGGGCCAGTTGCCACCAACTGCTAAGTTGGCGATGACGTACATCAGCTGGTACGGCACGTCGGTACCTTCGTAGGTGTGAACCACAGTGCCATCGATGTACCAATCTATTTTGCCTCGTTGCCAGCGCACACCGTAAGTGTGAAAGGCTGCGGAATAGCCGTTTGTAGGGTCGCCGTTATCGTTTATGCCTTGATTGGCTGTTTGTACGCCATCCGGGCCAAGACGGTGAAAGGTGTGATAGCTCTGGTGTGGTGCGTGGCCAAGCACTTCGAGTATATCTATCTCCGGTTGCTGGCCTACGTAATAACCATTAAGCAGCCAGAATGCAGGCCATAGGCCTTGGCCCTTAGGTATCTTGGCGCGCATTTCGGCATAACCGTTAACGAACTTGAACGAGTCGTAGGATGTAATGATGCCGGAGGTGTAGTTTCCGGGGGTGTAGGTTTCGTTCTTGTTGTACGTTGGGAAGTCTGTCCAAATAGTGTCGTTTAGATCAGGCAGGGTTTGTGGGATGGAGAAGCTGTTGGGGTCCGCTGCCTCTCTGGCTGTTATGGAGAGCACACCGTTGTTCAATACGAATGGCGTGTTGGCGGTAGTGGCTGTGTCTGAACCGAGCGCATCAACGTAATATTGCTCTTCACCGTTGATGGGCAAATAAGGACCCCACAGAAAGCTGGTGTTCCATTTGGTGGCATCCAGTGTTGAGCCTGTGAACTCATCTGCAAACATCAATTGATAATCGGCTGCCAGATTGAGAGTGGGGTCTAACTTGCGTTCGTAAGCGCGGATGTAATCAATTTCAAAGCTGGCCGGAAACGGGGTGGTTTCATCGGGTGCTTTAGGCCAGTTGCCGCCCACTGCCAAATTGGCAATGATGTACATGGCTTGGCCGGTTATCAGATAGTCGTCATCGGTGATGCGCCTTGTTTCCACACCATCTACATAGTAGATGATCTCAGTAGGGCTCCAGGCCATACCGTAGGTGTGAAAGTCTTCTGTCCAGTTGGTGCCATCCACTGTAAAAGAGGGTGTTGAAATTTTGCGCCAGTTATCCTCAATATCGAAGTAGTGGTAGGTGTGGTACAGAGTGTCTTCATCGTGGCCGAGGAATTCCATGACGTCTATCTCTGGCACGTCTTCCACGTAGTGTGTGTTGAGCAGCCAGAAGGCAGGCCAGAGGCCTTGCCCTGCAGGGAGTTTTGCTCTCATCTCCACATACCCGTGAGTCATTTTTAGGGACTCGTAGGTAGTGATGATGCCAGAGAGGTAGTTAACGTCTGATGGCTGGTAGCCGGGGCCATCGTCTGATGGGCCGTTGTAGCGGTATTCTGAGTAGGAGCGTGGTTGCCAGAGACTGCTGCTTTCGGCCGGGCGAGCAGGTGGCTGCAGATTACTGTCGGTGGGGGTGGCTGTAATCTTCAGTGTGGAGCCTGTGAACTCGAATGGGGAATGGTTGAAGTTCGAATGCATGCCGAGGGTGTCGACGTAGAGTTGTTCTTCGTTGTTGATGGGGAAGTAGGGACCCCATAAGAGGCCTGTGTCCCATTTCGTGGGGTTAAGAGATAAGCCATCGAATTCGTCATAAAAAACCAACACATATTTGTCAATGTCTGGTTGCAGAACAAGTATTTGAACAACAATATCCATTGAGTCAGAATGGGATTCACCGAGGTTGTCATGGACGGTGAGGGTGATGGTGTAAGTGTCAGCGTTAGGAGGGAGCCATGAAAATGATTCTGAGTTTCCGATCACATTACCATTTTGATCTTGCCAACTCCACGCGACAATTGCTCCGTCAGAGTCGTTGCTCGCAGAACCGTCAAGAATTAGTGTTTGGCCGAGACTAAGAACAGTATCTCCACCAGCATTAGCTACAGGCGGTTCATTTTGTTCATTACTGAGCGAAAGTAGAAGATCAGCGATTCCCCAGCGCCAACCGGGCACTGCCTGTGAAAATGTCAAGGTATTGGAGCCTGCATTCTGGAGAGAAGCTGGGATACTTAGTGCGGAATTACCGATTGAGTTGTTGTCGGTAACAGTTAGGAAGCCGATTGATACCTCGTTGACTCTAGCTTCCACTTCAGTTGCTGAATCGATGTCAAAGCCGGTCAGTTGGAGATTCAATCCACTGGCTTGCCCTTCGAATTGGAACTCAGCACTTTCTCGATGTTCTGTTATGCCATCGAAATTAAAGCCGTAGCTAGTTGTGTCGAGCTCATCAATGTTTAACCCGGTCACGGCAGTGGCTGTAGTCGAGAAACTAGATAGTAGTATCGCAGTTACAAAGCCTAATTCCGTGTTCGCTTTGGAGTTTATTCTCATAAGAAATTTATTGTGATATCAATATTATCAATGTGTATCTTACATATTAGCATTTCGAGTTAGCGTGAGCGAAACGAGGTGTCGGGTGAGCCGGAATCATTGCTGACTCCGGCTTCCCTAAAAAACGTACGTGCGGGTTTCCCCGCATAAGGCTCAAGCCTCTGTAAAACTGGCAGATGCCAACCCGGCAGCAATTAGTGTAGATCAAGCCAAAACCTTTTCGATTACAGAGTGTCCTTGCGGCTGACGCGCGTAAATCTGAGCTAATTCTCTGATTTACTTATCCCCACGAGTTCATTGCAACCGATGGAGATAACCCAGGTCAGCAGCAACCTCTTTGTTCAGCCCAACCCTGGAAAGTGTCCAGCAGGCCTTTGATGATTGGCGAGCCACACGCGGCAAAAGAATGCGTACCCCGATCGGGTTACAACGACGCTCCGTTGCTTTGCGTGAGACATACCGCGCCTCGCATATCTGCAGTGCATTGAAGATTAATGACATCACCCTTAAACGTTGGGCGGGTGAATAATCATACAATCCGTCACTGTCGTGCTTACCGCCCGCTGGTCTCGTTGAACTGCCAACGTGACGCTACCGCCACTGACTCGTCCACTCATCTGGCAAGCTCTGTCAGGATTGATCTTGGCGATGCAATACAGCTGCGCGTTCACGGCCATTTCACACTGAAACAGATCCTCGCTACCGCTCGTCAGCATCAACAAGGAACATGCGGATGATTCTGCTCACTCATGAGACACTTATTCTGTTGTGTGTCGCCTAGGCTGATTTTCGTCGTGCAATCGACGGCTTTGTTGCCCGGTGCCAGAACAACCTGGCGCTACAGTCCTGTGATGGCAGCGTTATTGTGTTTATCACTCGTGCAAGCATTATGATCCGCGCTTTGAGCTATGACGTCAACGGATACTGGTTAACGACCAAACGACTCAGCAGCCGTGGCAAATTCACTGGTTGGCCTGATGGACAGCGTGCGCTCTCGTCCACTAGCGCCCGAGAGCTTTGTATCATTCACAGTGGCGGCGCTTGGTCAGACACTGGCAGTACAGTGATGCCTTCATCCTTACTTCATCAAGCTCGGCTACGACCCTCGGTAACAGAGTTTAGCACCATGGAACCGGTACACGCTTTAACCATGGCAGAGGACTCACAGCATAGTAACAACACAGAGGATGAACATAGCTCATCCTCTTCGTTTATGGATTTGTCCGAGAGTGAGCTGGATGCGTTCCTAGATCGCATCGAGCAAGCCAAAACACATGGACTGGCCCTGAGCGCTGGCGACTATGAATTGCTGATGGGGCTGTCATGATGTTGGCTAACATGCAGGAGCGTCTGGATAACAATGATCTAAGTGTGTGCACAAGATTAGAAAGCTTTTGGGCATGGTGCGCTCCTCGGAGAAGCTACATGATTTGCTACCCGCAGGTGATAGTATGCCGTCAACAGGTGCAAGCAATAGTACCCGAGATAAAGAAGGCAAGAAAAAACGCAACGCACCCAGGAAGAAGAAACCACCCAATAAGCCGCATCTGCACAATCACGCGTTGGAGGACATCACCACGGGTGATCGGTGTACGCAGTGTAACGCCAGCAAGCTCTACAGCCATACACCAGCGGTGCTACTACGCGTCACCTGCAATGCACCACTGAGCTGTCATAAACATGTGGCAGAGCAGTACCGCTTTAACAGCTGTGGAGAAATCTACACGGCTAATCTGCCTCAGCATCTCACCGCCGATGGCCCACGTGACCAGTGGTATGGCTACTCCGCCCGAAGTGCACTGTCTATGGTCAGGAGCACATCAACGGGCTGCTTGGCATGTCGATCGTGTCCTTACGGCTGACACGCGCAAACAATCCCGTGTAGTAGTCTATGGCCAGCCGACTAGCGTTCGGCCGGA
>JAUMHO010012444.1:0-10110 GCA_032360965.1 Ulva armoricana | reverse complement strand
CCCTACCAGTAGGGGTGCTGTGGCCGATGCCCGTTTGGGTTTGGCGTGATGCCCGATATATATATATATTTTTTTTTCATCCCAGCAATGACATGGGGCTCTCTCTCCCCCTGCATTAGCGCACGAGCGGTCCTGCGTACATTCTCAGTTGTGGAGAGGTCTGATGGAGATTGCGCTCTGCACGGAGGGGCGTGGCACCGCTGGTGGGGGGTTGTGTGTGTGGGACACATGTGCACCGTACGCGTGTCAGCATCATGCCGTGGCGCTGCTGCGCCTCGTCCGGCAGGCATCGGCCAGCACAGTTAGCACGCATGACAGCAAAATCGTGTTAGCTGGTGGTATGGGTGAGGCGGCGTCCCGCGGGTGCCTGCATGTAGCGCTGGCTTGGCGATATCGATGGAGCCGTGTAAGAGTGCTTGGGTGATCATAAGGGCAGCTGCAGGGCGTAATCGCTCCCGAGCGCGCATGCAGGCCACGCATGATATCTATGCCCTTGCATAGACACTTTCGTGAGATATTGTCGCAGGTTATCTGCAGTGGGATAAATATCGCGTGGCTAGTTCCGTGGTAGTTAGTTATGCATGCGTATCTTTCACGGGGCCAACTTGAATCTGCATACATGCAGCCAGCATGTCGAAACCAGGTCTGCAGTCTCCACAGCGCTCGTCTGGTAGATTTCCCAAGGTAGATCACCGACTTTTATGTTCGTAGGCGTGTGTAGTGCTGGAATACCCGCGCTGCGTCTGCGCGCGCAGGCGGCATGGCGTGCGCGCCAGATCTGGACGGTTCGTGGACACGAGGTGTAATTACATCGAAGAGGGGCACGGTCACAGGTGCATCACGCCACAGCGTACAGGTCTCGAATCAGTCGGTTCGTGGACACGAGGTGTATGTATGTATGATTACATCGCCGTATCCATAAGGACATTGAGGTGTCGCTGACATATTCGCTACCATGTGGCCGCCAGATGCTATAAAAGCCGTATTGGCTTCGCGCCCACGTGATATGGTATCATCAGATTCATCCCTTCATTAAGTTTACCATTGCGTCCATGTCAGCAATGTCACGTGCGAGTATCTGGGAGCGCTACGAAAGGTGCACCCGACTGTAATCTTGCGCGTGCACGTGAATGCGGTTAAGGGTTTGCGCACGGTGCATCGTCGGCGGCCGGCGAGAGGCAATGCCTCAGGCTCCCAGACCGCTTCCAGACGCGCGGAAGTAATGTCTCCGGGAATGTTGACAATCTGTAGTCGCGGTAGCAGCTGAGCTGCATCCAGCCGTACCTGCGGACGCACGTGCGGTATCCAATACAGTCTCCACGTGTATCGAATGTGGTCAGATATGTCCTAGCTACACGAGTACGTTCCCAAAGTGCCTGAAATACTTGCCTCGATAGTATCTTGACTCGTCGGTGGCCTGGAGCCCCCTACGGCCTTCAGCACCTGCAGCAACATCGATACTCCTGTGTCACGGAAGACACCCAACTCTGCCTGTCACTTCCTCCTGTGTGAATGTTGTTGGGCCGACGTGAAACACTTTTCGTCGACCTCGCCATCGGAACTTCGTGCAGACTCACTTTAACACCGGCACTGGCTTCTCTGGCTGTCGTGGGGATGCGGATATGATCCCCATAGACAGAGAAGATTGGCAGCAGCATTCCTCGTGCAGGCGACGTCTTGAACGCCGTCCTTGCCTCGAGACCGCGACAGCATCATGATCAGCGCACCCCCCTGGTGCTCTCAAGCGCTCCCTTCCTTGCGCATGGATCCACGGGAAGCTTCAAACGCAAGCAAAGGTGCTATAAATCAACAGAAATGCCGTGAAAGGCAACTTTCGGAGCCCGCCGTGTGCCTGTCGTGCTAAAATGAGCAGTACAAACGTCCGCTGCGAGGCGCTGATTCATCGTCCTGTCACGCCTTTCCACGGGCCGGCTGGGCTTCGACAAGCGCACACCCCAGATTCAGGGGCTACACATTTCATTTGAGCACTCATCTGCGTCTTGGCTTGTGGTGACGGATGAGGCGCTGCTACTGACCGGGACGAGCCGGTCAGTGCTTGCGCGGGTCAAAACGCGCCCACCAGACGTGACCTACAGCGACCGTGCACGTATTCTTTGAGCATCTACATGTGCGCACACTACGCCTGCTCGGGGCGTAACCAGCGGAGCGAGGCGCCCTCCCGCAACGGGCCCCTGCCCATCAGTGCTGACCCAACTCGGGTGTACGCATGTGGCCGGGTTTCTTACAGAAAAGTGAACGAATAGCGCACGCATTCGTCCACGCCGCAAATCCGATGCTAAACTCTACATGGCGCGGGGCCTCCGCAAGCACAAGACGTCTAGCGCGTGGTGGTCCGTCAGTTCGGACCGAACGACACCTTCGAAAACGTAGATATATGCAAGTAGTTACGACGGAGTGAACGGGCGCAGCCACTGCGTGCAGCATCGCTCTCGTCTGCTACACACGTCTATCTGCACGCCGGGCTGCCCTGCCAGTGGCAGCTGCGACGGTCCACCAACGACAGCACCACAGGGGGGCTAGTTGGCCATTGCACACGCACATGCATGAAGCCTCTACATGTACAGTACATCGGATTGCACAGTGTCCATCCCAGTCACGCCGCATTCGTCCAAACGCCATGCATGGCGCAGCGTGCGCACCCCCCCTCCCCCCTCCCCCCTCCCCCTCCCTGCTTGCCTCTGCTCTCCGTGGCCAGCTACCCAATACCTCTGCCAGCCGGCGGATTCTTTGAGCATCTACATGTACCGGCACAGCTCAGGGTTCTCATGTTGGCCACATGCATGCAGGCGACGGCATCACAGATGAGTGGGGGGCCGGGCAGCGGCCTGCCGCGCACGCGCCTGGAGCGGAGAACCCTAGCCTTGCAAGCCTGTGGGACGCGGCACATGTGGGCCCCGGCTCGGAGTATGTGTCACCGCACCGGCTGCCTACTCTTGGCCTGTCAGGTGCGTGCAGCTGGCGTTGAGCGTTGAGGCGAGGCGGCGGCGCAGTGAGTGTTTGATTTCCAACGCGGCACCTTCTGGTACTGATGGCCGCAGACTGTCGGGGGCGCTGTGCCTCCCGCGGCGGGTGCACGTGCTGGTTAATGCATGCATGGGGTACATGCGCATAGATGCCCTTGCCCTGTGGGAGATTGACGGCATGCGCAGCGGCAGGCGCGTCCGGTGCAGCGCCGTCAACCCTACAATGCACGCCGCGCCGGACAGTCCTCCGGACCGCCGGGGATTGTGTGTCCACCGGTGCACCCCTGCAGCGGTGCCGGTCCCGGAGGGTGATCCGAAGGAGTGTATTCAACCCTGCTGCGGCAGTTGCATGTGCCTCTACGGGCGGTTCAGCATGTTACCGAGTACGGCGGAGTGGTGTAGGCGGCGCGTCTCAACAGAGCTGGCACCCCCCTGCCACTGGGAGCATGCTGCAGTACCCTGGACAGCCGTACCGTCCACCCCCGCATTTCCCGGCCTCCGCCGGGCCCGCCACAGCGCAGCACGACGCACACTATCACCCGGGGGCCACCGGCGGCCTGCCGCACTCCGGTGCTGATGGAATACACGGAGCGCACAGCGCAGCATGGGCGCACAGCAGGACTGTAGGCATGACCGCCCCGGCCCAGCATGCATTGTACCCGCCGTTCCGAGGAGGTCACATGCTTAACGACATGGTCTCGTTTTCGGCAGGCGCTGCGCATGCGTGGCACGACCGGCCGCACAGCTCCTCCCCCGCCCCTGCATCACAGCCCCATCCTGCCACATATCACATTTATGCCGAGGCGGGTCAGTACGCACCACTCGCTGGGCCGCCGGGGGATAACTGGTTCAGCATGCATGCGTCCGAGTACCCATACCGTGCTGCCTCTCCCATCTCCACATCAGAGTATTCCGCTTACCGAGGGGCGCTGGGGTCGACCCCGATTCCGCAGGATTTCAGGCTGCGGCCGGGAGCGGGGATGCCAGAGCATCGCTCAGCTCACGGCCGTCAGGCGTCCGGGGAGTTGCACTCGCAGCGCACACAGCGCACACAGCGCACGCAGACCAGCCATGCTGCAGACTCGGCCATGCTCCGCTTGGCAACCCCTCCCGCGGCAGAGGGCCCCATGAGTGGTGGCCGTGCCGGCGCGTATGAGGCTCATCCATCGGCACTGCAGGGCCGCATGCACGGCCAGCCGGCCGTGGCGGGCGGTGGAGGTTGGGACCCGCCCAGGCATGAGGGCGACGTGCTTGGCCGGCACGCATCGGTTGACGACGTGACCCTGATGGCGAGTCTCCAGGAGCTCGCGGCGATGCCCCGGACCCAGGGGACCGGGGCGAGTATGCCATCCACTCTGCTGTCGAGGAGTGTGTCTGCAGGGGGCGCGTCGGGGCCCCTATCCACCACGGGGATGCCGCATGCGAGCCTCAGGGCGGCGGGGGGGGGCCTGGAAGGCGGCGTATCTTCCAGAACGCGCGCGCGGATGCCGCGTGTGGCCTCCGACAGCGTCGTTGACACGGGGCCCCTCGACGCAACGAACCGCATGCATGCGTCGGATGTGAGCAGGCCACCGTGGTACGAGCAGACCATGCAGGACTCCGGCGGAGGCTTCCGTGGTGAAGAGGGGCTCCTGCGGGGTGCTCCGGTGATGCAGCACGGTGCGGCCTACCCGATGCGACCGCATGGGGGGTACGACATGGAAGCGGCCGCCGACAGCCGGCCGGCGCCGATGACGGCGTACGCCGCCGCCGACACGTACCCGCCGCTAGACACGTCCATGGCCTCGGGGGATGCGGACTACCTGGACGTGCACAGCAGCCACTATGCGGCGGGCGCCGCGATGCAGCAGCGCGTCGGCAGCCGCACCCTGGAGGTGGACCACCTGCACAGGTGCGTGCTCCGCGGCATGTGGCAGCCAGCCCGCTCCATCGATTGCCGGACGCCGTTCCGTCCGCATGTGTGTCCCAGCTGCACTGCCAGCGCTGCCTCACAGCGCGTGCTGCGTGCTGCGTGCTGCGTCCGCCAGGATGCTGTGAGACGGTGCGAGTTCTCGACCGCTCGGCAGGCGCGCTGCCGTTCCGTCTTCTGCCGCATGCATGCATGCACTCTCCCGGCAGCTGTCTGCGCGGCCGGGCCTCCGCCCAAACGGCCCCGCCCTCGCGTCCATGCGCTGGCGGCCACTGCTTGAGCGCCGGCCTGTGGCGTGGCAGCCGCGCCGGCGTGCTCGGGGGCGGGCGCCCGTGCAGGGCGCGTCGTCACTGTGCATGCATGCATGCAGGCTCAAGGCGATGCTGTCCCAGTGTGAGCCGACGGCGGCGGCGTTCACCGATGTGCTGCTCAGCTGCGGCATGCCGTGCACCCTGCCGCTCATCACGAAGCTAGCGTCCAAGTTCAACAAAAGTGGCCAGTGGCGGCGCGGCCTCGCCCTCTGCTGGTCCCTCCCGTCTGTCGGCCTCAAGGTGCCCCCCCTCCTCCCCTTACCGGCCGCACCAGGCCACCAGCCCGGCATTTCCATAGCCAAACCATCAGATTTCTGGCCAGACAAGTAGGACTCCGCGTGCTTCTGCTCGACATTGCCCACAATCCCGGTTTGTTGGCATCGTCCGGAGTGAGTCATCGATCCATGTGCAGTCTTTGGATGCATTGGTATTTGGTATTGGTGTCAATACGAGAGGCACTGCCCATGTTGCTGCTTGCTCTCAACGTACCAAACCGTGCCTCGCTGTTTGTGGTTGACAGGTGTCGTTCGTTTCTCCCAGGCACGCATAATGTCTCGCTGTAGCTACCACTGCGCTCTGACCTGTGCGGGATTTCGAGGCGTTTCAATGGTGACACCTCGATTTACAAGCGTGAGCGCGTGGCCTGCTGCTCAGCACAGAAGGAGGCCCCGTGACTTCTACCGGACGGTGCAAAAATGCTAGCTTTTTTTTACTCGTGCGTCGCTGTAGCGAATGTCTGCGTGGGTGTGGCGCAAACCCGGAGTTCTTAGGTTGTGTGTTTCTTTGTTTTGTTGCTGGTTTGCCCCTGAGAAAGCAGGCACAGCCATGGGAGCCGACGCTCGGACACCCAAGGCTGCGCACCCAGCATGCTTTCCCCTGTCTGTGTCGGTCCAACACGGTGGCCACACTGCTGTCAGCACGGCCGGTCTTCCTGACGTTGCTCTCCCGTAGTAATCGAGCCCTCGTTCGGTCGCAGCCGTTGACCCCCACGTCATTCTCCGCCTTTGCACCACGAACATCTGTGTGTCAGCACTGCGAGGCCTCCAATCCAAGCTCCAGCGCCAGCCTCCATGCGGTGGCCCCTCTCCGCCTGCGGCATGGCCCAGATGCTGCTCTTCCCATGTCTCGCATGGGCGGCAGTCCGACAACCCCCCCCCCCCCCCCCACCAACCACAGTCCCCACTGAGCTAAGAGGCCGACGATGTTGCA
The DNA here is from genome assembly GCA_032360965.1 of Ulva armoricana. Taxonomy (NCBI): domain Eukaryota; kingdom Viridiplantae; phylum Chlorophyta; class Ulvophyceae; order Ulvales; family Ulvaceae; genus Ulva; species Ulva armoricana. Next base: position 3,697 of record JAUMHO010012444.1, on the reverse strand, counting down.
CATGCAGAACTTGTGCGTGCCTCCTGGCCTATGCCTCGGCAGGAACCAAAAACATCGATCCTGCCTCCTACAGAGCATCCCAGCCGCTGCCCGGGGTCATGCATGGACCACATGCATGGACCCATGGGAAGCTACAGCACCGGATGCTGGCTGTGGGGCCGTTGCCGTGGGTCTAATAATTTTTTTGTCAGTCCAGGCCCGGGTACCTCTATGATTTTTGCGGATCGACTGTGTTTGACGGCCCGTACGGATGTTTGACGGCCCCGAACGCCTGCCGAGCGCACCGCATGCATGCAGGCGGATGCGCAAATGGCGAATGCCGCGCTCGGGTCGTGCGCTCGCGGCAGCGACGCCGACGCCGCCTGGTCTCTCTACTGCTTCATGGCCAACCAAAGCCTCGCCCTCGACATGATCTCCTTCCGCGCACTGCTGTCCGCGCTGAGCAAGGGCGGCCACTGGGTTCGGTGTCTACAGGTGTGTGCACCCCTCAAGTCACTTCCGTGTACGGGGGGGCGCGGGCGTGATGTCTGTGAACGGCGCGCGGCGGCGTAGCGGTCCCGATGGCGTGTGAATCCCGTCACACGATGGCGTGTGAAGCACGTCGCTGCCGGCGGCGTGACGGCGGCGCATGTGTGCAGGTGTTCATGCATGCTGTGGAGGCGGGCATCCAGCTCGAGGCGTCGTCCGTCATGATCACGATCATCGCGCTCGACCGCGCAGGTCGCTGGGAGCTCGCCGAGGCAGTGTTCACGACCACGCTGCTCTGCATCTGCGACCTCACCAGCCTCATGTCCCTGCCCATCAACGGCAGCGCCTCGCTCCAGGCCGACCACAGCGTACGCGACGCCACAGGCACTGCTTTGCCACTCGCGGCACCGGACTCCGCTCGCCACAGAATGCAGCACGCAGAGGAGGCAGAGCACGGCAACGATGAGGAGGCGTCAGCTGCAAAGCGGGGCCTGAGCTCGGGGCGAGCGGAAGCCAGAGTGGCTACAGGTGATGACCCGGATGTGCCATCAGGGGCGGGGGGTGGGGTAGGATCGGGTGAGGGGGCCGAGGGAGAGCGCGCGGCGGCGGCGGCCAGGCGGTCGGCGGCGCAGTCGGACGCACATGTGCCGCTTCCGGAGGAGGACAGCGCAGCGGCGACGCTCATGCGTGCGATGGTCGCGCTGCGGTGGCGCGTGCTATCCCACCGCGACTGCGGCGTGTCCCACCCGGCGCTTCTCTCCCTGCTGCCGGCTGACGCGAGTGCGCTGTGCGCCCCGCACGCTCCGCGCAATCCGGCCGCCGCAGCTGCGGGCCCCGCGGACGCCGCCGCCGCGCGGGCAGACGGTGGGCCCTCCGCGCACGCCAGCTCCTCCGACGGCTACGGACTCACCGAGCGGCGCGCCTTATCGGACGTGCGCTGCCGCCCCCACCCTGACGCTGACGTGCACAGCACGCTGTGCGGTCGCGAGTGATGTCATCGCGTGTAACATGCATGTCACACATGCATGCATGCATGCAGGCTCGAGCCGGTCAGCTGCACACCAGCGGGCCGCTGTCGGACCGCGCGATGCGGTCGCTCAAGGCTCTCCGGAAGGACGTCCTGACGCGCGCGTGCTGCCACGCTATGCTGCTCGCCTACCGCCGAGCCAGCGTGCCGCCGGTGATGCGGGCGGATACGCTCCTCGCATGCATGCGCCAGTGCGCCCCCCCCCCCCTGCTGTATGCAGTACGACCTGTCAAATGCTGCACCCGTATCTGGGATGGTTTCATCACATCACGGTTTTCCACAGAATCCCCACGCATTGTTGCCTGGGAGCGGGCTCGGCACGTGGACTCATTCGGGTTGATGGCACGTTGCGGTGCCGTTTGACGTCACCTCCATGCATGCGGCGCACATGCTCCACACAGACAGCTCCGGTCATCCCGCATGCGGCGTCTGCCGCAACATCTGGCCCGGCCGCCGTCTCAGTAGCACGCAACGCGCAATGCATGCAAGCCGGGTGACGCTGACAGGGTGGCTGCCGTCGCAGGGCGGGGGGTGCCGTGGCGCCTGACATCGTGTGCTGCAACATCGTCATCGACGCCCATGCATTCTTCGGCGACCTCCGCGGCGGACTCAGGGTTCTCATGGACACGTACTCGTCAGGCCTCGTCCCGACCGCCGCGACGTTTGCCCCGCTCCTACGGGTGGCTGTCGACCACGCCGCCAGCGACGGCCTCCAGGTGACCCATCCCTTCCCCCGATCCACCCTTGGCCGTGTGAACTCTTAGCATGGCTCTCCGTCGCCTGTGCCCGTACGGCGCCCAGTTGCGTGGTCGCTCCGTCAGCGGCGCACCTCTCTACTGCCCTCCCTCCGGCCCCCGCCTACCAGCGTATCCATGCATGCATGCTGCTCTCAACGTGGAGCAACGAAGGCCGTGACCATCTGCCGCAAGCAGGGGGTTCATGCAGAGGCATGGCATGATACAGGGGCTCCCACGTTGTCAGTGTGCCAAGTGTGTGTTGGCGCAGGCACAGGCAGCGAGCAGGCGTCCATTTTTCGGGTGTTTGCCCTGAGAAACAGTCGCTCAACACGCGTGGTCCGCGGTGCAGGTAGTGTGGCACCTCGTGCAGCTGATGCGGTCCGCGGAGGTCGAGCCCGACACCGAGTGTGCAGCCGCCATCACCACAGCCGCCGCCCTTGCGCAGCCGGGGCGGCTGCCGCAGCCTGCCGCCGGGCCGCCGCAGCCGCCGACCGGCAGCCGCGGCGCCCCGTCCGAGGCCCCGGATCCGCCCTGGAGCGGCCACAGTTCCGGCCAGTGACGTTCCGGTGCGCCACCACCCCCCCCCACCCTCGTCCATGCTCACCCTGCCTCCCAAAACACACACGCGCGCTCCCTACACATGCACACGTGTGCATGAGCGATTCAGCAAACGTGCGAACGACCAAGCACGCCCGCCAGGCCCTGATCTGACCAGTTCCAAACTGAGCCCAAGACTAGTCATGCACAGGGAGCTCAGGCATTGTTTATGCATGCAGGAATGGCGATCGGCTACCCCGGACGAGATCGGCATCCACCCGAGTTTCAGCCGGGTTCTGTTCCGATGGCATCCACTTATCGTCGCAGCCTGCTTACGGATATGTAGCCGAGACAACCCGTAAGCAGAGAGCCATGGCACGAGATCGCCCTCCCATGCAGGGCAGCAGCATCGCGTGGCGAAGCCTAGCAGTATTCCCGATCACCAGGGATTCGCCGAGTGGAGTCGGAGCGGAACTCGCCGCGCAACCCATGCAGGAGGCTCACGTGTTGCCGGGGGATTCCTCGCGCACAGCGCCTCAGGTTCGCTGGTCCTACCCACCCTGCTGCGTGTGCTGCAGCTGCAGTCAGATCGTTGTTGCCCTCGCTGAGTGGGCCGCTGAGTGGGCCGCTGAGTGTGTGTGTGTGTGTGTGTGTGTGTGTGTGTGTGTGTGTGTGTGTGTGTGTGTGTGTGTGTGTGTTGCGTACACTCACCACGACGGCGGCCCCTCGGCGCAGCGGCACATTCCCAGTAGCTTCCAGTATTGGGTGCTGGCAGCTATGGCCAGCACCCGGCATCTGCCGCAGTCTTGCATCCACAGAACGCTGCCTGCTGCGCTGTCACTGTACCAACGCCTTGGGTGGGCATCCAGGGTGGGCACCCAGAATTGCAGGGTGGGCACCGAGCCTGCAGCTGCCAGGAGAGGACAGA
>JAUMHO010012433.1:0-10115 GCA_032360965.1 Ulva armoricana | reverse complement strand
TCTGAAATTGCACCGTATGGAATACCCGTATTCCAGCCAACCCGTATGCCATACGAAATACGAAAGTGCCATCACTGTGTGGCGCCGGGCACCCCGCATATGCTTCACATGCCTGAACAAAACAGCAATGCCAACGCATTCTGCAGATGAGGCAGTGCAGGTGACATGTGCCTTGACATAATATCTTGCATAGACACAATCCGCGCAGCACATGCACCCGAGCACGAAGGGTAGCCCGGGGCTCGCCAGCCGCGACTGCCAGTGTGATGCGCCTCCACCTCGAGTGCAGGCCTCGAGGCACGGCCATGCTAGCGACTGTGGCGTGTGGTGCCAGTGACGCACTCGTAGAGCTACTGAACGGGGAGTTCGGCCTGGTTAAGTGGCGTGCAGGATGGCTGCAGCCGGTGCCATGTAAGATACCATCACAGTACGATGTGAGATACGATGTGAGATATAATGTGATACTAAGGCAAGCAGCTGTGGCGCAGCGTGCGGGGGTACCGGCACATGGAATGAGCAGCGCAATTGCACCGAGTCCAGGCTATCATGCCCACCTGCACTTGGAAGGCAGGCTTGAAGACTCGGTTCTTCTTCATCGGCAGGCACAGCTCTGCAGGCGCAGCCACGATGCTCATATGCACCTGGCTTGGCAGCCCCCCCGCCTCGGGGCCCCCCGCCGCACCAGCGCCGGCGGGGGGCCCAGCGCGGCGGCGGAGGGAGTGGGCGGCGGTGCTCTCGGACAGCAGCCAGCCGCTGGGGGTGGCCGCGTCCACGCAGCCGCGGTACCGCACGTACTGCGTCTGCAGCGCACCCACCCCTGCATGCATGCTTAGCATGAGTGTGTTAGGAGGGTCTCAACCCTACACTTTGCGCCGTTGGGTGAGCCGGAAGAATTACACTTAACAGAGCGCAGTGTTTCAAAGTTGCCTCTATTGAGAGCCCCTCGAGATCAGTGCCCATCCATGGCGTACGGAGCGCAGCATGGGGACCGCAAGCGTGCTTCTTGCGCGCTCGACACATCAATGCATGGCGCTGCCTCCGCGGTGTTGTTTGGCATACACAGCCTGGACACAGCCGTGCGCTTCACCATCCGCAGGCAGGGCGTGGCTATGCATTGTGTATGGCTGTCCCAGCCGAAGCTTGCCCAAACCTACGGCCAATGCATCATACCTAGGGAGGTCCGATCTTGAAGGCCAGCACGTCTATGTTTGGCATACCTTTCAGGGGTGCGCCCCTGCCGATGGTCACGCAGCGGCGCGGTGCATGCATGCAGCGGCGCGGTGCATGCATGCAGCGGCGCGGTGCATGCAATCGCGACTTGGAGGCACGTGCAGCCGCATCATGCGGCCCGCATGGACCTCTGTCCTCGCATGTCTGCCGTGTGCCGACTCGTGCAGGCACACGGGCGTGGTCTCTAGAGGCATGCAGGACCGTCTCCGGCGCCGCGGCTGGGTTCCAGGAAACCCGGGAAGTAGACCCAACAAATCGGCGGATTCTCGTGTATGCGTACGTGGCACAGAGGACGGCATGTTTGCGCACCGAGACGTGCCTTGTCAATGGCAGGACATGTCGAGGTAGGAACGGGCACCTGGCATGGATGCTGACTCTGCTATTGCACGCTCGATGTGTGGGCCCCAGAATTCGGGCCTTCCAGAGTCCATGCCCATGCCTTCACCTGCCGCTCACCTGCACAGGGCCACTGTGACGCGCTCCTGGCTAGGTGCTATTACGGCCTGATCCATGTACATTGTTGTAATGCTGTGCTTGAAGGCTGCAGTGACGGACAGAGCTAAGTGTCCGGGGCCAGTCGCCTGAGCCTCCACACGGTGGCGATTCTGTGTCAACATATCCTGAATCACCAGCACCGGCGCGTGCGGTTACGTCCCCAACACGGCCTGCCATCCGGCGCTCCCGAAGCGGTGTAAACGCGAGTGTGGCAGGTTTAAAACAAAACTTTGTTCCAGGTACGACGCGCCGTAGCCGTGTCCCCGTTGACGTCTCGCCCACGGCGGGGCCTGCATCTGCCCTTGTGGGCACCCTGCTGCTGATTGAGGTAGGCAGCAGCAGGCAAATGTGGCATATGGCCCCCTCTGTTCAACAGGTTCAACAAGTTGTTCTTCGGAGATTAAAACAAGACACACGATGAGGGCGAGAAGCACGCCAGATATGAACGGGCACCGGCCACCGGATACGGGACACAGGAGCACCAGCAGTGTCAATAGTATCAGTCGTTATATCGGGGCTCGGACCTGAAAATTGTTCCCGAAAAATCACGCGTGTTCACTTCGGGAGGTTCGCTAGATTTCACACTGAGCACCGGCCATGCCTGAGTGCACGTGGCTACAGCCAGCCGCACCCAGGTTCAATTAAGGGCAGCCCGGTCCTAAAGAAACTCGAAAAGCTCCAATCTACAAACAAAGTGCCGGTACGCTCAGAGCTGTTCATGGTGTTACTGGTGCCTGACATGTACAGCGGATTGACGTGGCCATGCATGCAGCCTCTGTGGTTTCGTGTCGTGAAGACTGGTTTTCAAGTTGTGTCAGGAGGAGGAAGCTTGGTTTTGTGTCTGCACGAACAAACCACTCACCTCGGTCTGCGAGTCAGCAGCATGGAACTGTTTCTAGGAGCAGAAGCTGCCCAAGCATGCACTGTGGTACCGTAGGTAGCTGCAGCTGTACACGCATGGAGGTTCTGCCATAGTCACAGGCAGCAGCACATGCGTTGCGGCCCATATTGACAAGGGCAACTCACTGCTGCATTGGATGGGGGTTGAAGGGGCTGTTGGTAGTTGCAACTGCGGCATTGTGATCGCCTGAGATGCACCGCCAGATAGAAACCACAATGTGAATGGGCTGCACATCTGCCGTTTGCAGGAGCAGAGCTTCAGGCTGCAGCTGCAGTCTGCAGCTGCAGAGTTCAGATCTCTTTTCGATCATTGACAGCAGGTTCGGTCCTGATAGTGACAGTGTCAGAAGGCACGAATGCTTGTCTGGTCTTAGTCTGTGAGAAAGATGCTCCAGCTGGTACAGCATTTGTCCAGCCTCGACCCGGTGCATGCAGTTTGCAACAGGCCTAGGCTTGATGTGTGACGGAGCACCAGCTGTTCCTTGGCAGCTAGCTGGCAGTCAGAGTTGGGGCTTTACTGCTCTGATTCGGCAGCGGGTAGATCTTGTTTACCTGTGGTGCTCTGGTATTGCATGACCTCGCTCGGCTGTGTTCATGACTTCAACGGGAATCAGGTCAGACATGCGTTCTTGTGGTACACCACAACAACAACGCAGGCCTTGAGGACAATAGAAAGAACGACCTGGTAACCACAGACAGAATGCAGCTCGGCATAATTTCTGTCGCGAGGTAGCTCGAGCGTTGACTCACGCCCGCTGGTAGGCGGGGTTCCCTCCAGCAGGCTCGGAATCTGCCGCAGAACTGGATATATGCGCATCAAAAGTGAGTGAATCCACCAAAACGCGGGTTGTTGTGGCCGCACCTCAGGTCAACTGTGCCCCAGGCCAACTGCGCAATGTTGTTTTGACACGAACGGATATACCAAAGTACGAGCTCGAGCACCCAGTGCCGACGCAGGCCGTTTCTGCGATGCTGCCACCATGCACCGGATCTACGTGGAAAAAAACGAGGTTCGGTCACACAGTACATGTTAAGGCCTGGCACCTGCGGCGCCCACAGCTGCGCGTGAGCACGTTGTGCACGTGTGCCCAGATCATCCTGAATCCACGCAGACGATGTCCAAGGTTGACAAGAAGGTACGGAATATTTCTGAAGGAGATGCGGTACCCGGTCAATCGCACATGGACCGCAGAACTGTGATTCGATGCTCAAGGCGATATCGATCTACAGCTAGCGGCTGCAGCTGTAGCCTCTCGAGCTCGTACGCTGCACACGTGTGACCAAGTCAAAACAATGCAGCGTAAATCCGCACCTGGCTGTACGATATAGATGTCTAGAGTCCTTTACTTACTTGCAGACTCGGCGAAGTGTCGGCGATATCTGCGCTGAAGCCAGGCCATGGACGTCTATAGCTAGCGGGGCGTGCACATATCAGTGGTGCGAACTTCGCAGTTTTATAGAGACACCACATAGACAGCCTCACCTGCCTCAGACGTCGCGTCGGATCGCGACGCCGGTTGACCGATTGTGGGGAAGCGGGTGAAAGAACGTACCGAGCATGTATCACGAACGTATCAGGAATGTAGTTGGGCAGTTGCAGGCTGCATGAATGCGCCTGTAAACTTCACGCTTACTGGTACATGCATGTATACAGCTGGTATCTCCATTGCGCTATAGCTCTTCTGTTTTCGTGAATCGCGCCGGAGTCGGAGTGCAACACGTTTGGCTGTTTAGGCGTGGACCAGTTATGTGTTGATTGGCCGCGGCCGTGCTCCCAGCAGTGTTGTGCGATCTTGATATTTTGATAGTGAAGATTGGATGTCTAGGTCTGAATTTCGGGATAAGAACCTGGAAAACGACCTCACCCGCCAAACACTGCGGAGCCCGTTGCCGGCAGCCAATGAAAGGCTGTGAATGAGCCAGAACCTGCATGATGCTTCTGCATGATGCTTCTGCAGTTGATGCTCTGTTGTAACTACTGTTCCGTGTGCTCTCACGGTCGCTGTTGGGCACTCACGGCCACACACATGTCTCCACTCTCCCCAGCCCATGATCATCAGGCCCAGGTATGACTGCAATCAATTGCAACAGAGTAAGCCGCCGCCATATGCGTTGCCGCGCATGTGTTCGTGAGTCGTCGCTGGCACAGCAGTGACTCAGAGGCACGGCAACACTGCTACGGGTGGGTCGTGGCCTACAGGAAACATCCCGAGCCTGCTCACGGGGCATGCTTAAGGCTGCCGGCACGTTTCCAGAGATACATCCATGCACCATATCACCACGATTCCACATGTTGCAGCCAAAGCACTCGAGCCTCGTGCAACGACGTGCGCACGTACTGGGCAGACAGAGGTCGCAGGCAGGTGCTATGTTACACGTAGCTATAGCTACAACCATTCACTGAATAGCCACCATAGACTGCGGCAGCCTCAATTGCCAGCATCTCATGGCTGGATCTCACACCTGCTTGACCTGCCGGACGAAGCAGTGCTGTGCTACGTGACAAAAAAAACCCCAGATTGTCCCCACAAAGCCAAAACATCTGGAGAAGATAGTGGACGCGAGGCTTGGCTGCCGGTGTAAGCACGCACATGCCTGACACGGGATGCACAGAGACGGTGTGGCATTCCTTGCCTTGAACTCCCGGTGTAATGGAACGTCTGACAAACTGTTACAGGTATACCCAGTCCAAAGTAACTACCTCGGACTATCGCATATAAAGCATCGGTGTACCTTATTCATGCTCCAAATGTCACACTACAACAGTGTGACACCTCACGACACCCTCACTAAGTCAGGACTGAACTTCATTCCATATCACCCGGGCACCTGGTGAAGCAACCTCACATGTCCTCATAGGCAACTGTGCAACAAACGCCCTCAGCCACGGGTCCTCACCGGTCTTCACAGGCCACATATGCTCACCTACACGCTCCCAGAATCCCGGACAACATCGGAGCAGGGCACCACCCCAGCCTGCCTGCCTCTTCAGGCCACACTAACGGCGCCTGCTGGCAGAGTTCCACCGCTTTGCCTCTGCTGTGCGACTCAACTGTGACACTCTGCTGCCACAGCGCGCCCGCCGCATGCTCGGCCCGCGCATGCTGCACCCGGGCTGCGACTCAACTGTGACACTCTGCTGCAACAGCGCGCCCGCCGCATGCTCGGCCCGCTCATGCTGCACCCGGGCTGCGGGCAGACATGCCTGGGGGGGTGGGCATGGTGTGACACATATCGCAGCACAGCACAGCACAGCACAGCACGGCACAGCACAGCACACGCAGGGCGAGGGCGCAAGCGCGCGCGGCTGTCGCCATACACCTGTGATGGTGCCTGTACCAACAACACGGCCTGGGCGGCCCCCACACCGCTGCTCAAACACGGTCGATCCCCCATTCTCGGCGAAGGCCCGACCGTGTGGCTACGACGGGGATGTGGCTAGAGGGGTGTGCGGCGCGTCGGGCGACTGTGATGATATGAACCCACGCCGCGAAACATGCCGGCCAGAACTTGCCACGTTCCCGATCCGGTGCCAACGGTCAGAGTCCCGCGCTCCGAGTGGACCCCCCCCTGCGGGGCAGAGGCCGCCGCTCGCGGCCGCCCCCGCCGGCGCCACATAGGGCGCAAGGCCCTCGGAGCTCCCGCGGGTGAGAGCCGCGCCGGCAGCCAGACCGGCCGGATCCACGCCCCCCCCGCGCAGCGCGGCATCACCAGGTGCAGCAAACGCCGCGCGCAGGTTCTGCACAATCAGCGCGTCGGCCGCCGCGGCAGGCCCTGACAGGGTGCCGCTGCCGGGCCGCACAGCACGCTCGCGGTCGCCCAGCATGTGCGCGCCATCCACCGCCGGGGGGGGCGCCCTCCCGCAGTCCCCGGCCACCCGAGTCACCGAGCTCTCCAAGTCGATCGTCACGCGCCACGGCTCCTCATCGCACCCCGCGCTCTCCGACCTCTCGGCGGCAGCGGCGACGCACTCGTGCTGCGCTGCTGCGTGCTGCGCGTGCGCGGCACGCACGACCGCAGCAGGGTCGCCGCCGAGTTCTCGCAGGCCGGCCTCGAGCGCCTCCTGCAAGTGGCCCTGGGCGGCGAGGGCGCTGCGGGGCTCGGCGTGTGGAGCCTCTGCCGCAGCGGCATCGCGCGTCGACGCCCGGAGTTCGGCCTTGAGCTGGGCGGCGGCCTCCGCGGTTCGGTTGGCGAGCGGCCACACGGTGGCGAGGGCTTGCTGGGCAGACCCAGACATGGCGAGCGCATCCCTCGCTGTCTCCGCTGTCGCCTGCTCCAACACTCGAGCATTGCATGGGGCATGTTGCGCCGTGCACATATGTTGTGAACATAGTACAGTATGCTCGCGAGAGCCAGTCCCGTGGACGCATACCTGCCCCGCTGACAGCATGTGATCGTATCACACTGTCACAGAGATCTGCGGCTATCCATGTCGTGGATTGCGCCAGGCATGGCACGCACACTGCAATGCTGTGCTCATATGCATGCATGCGTTGCTGCATGGCAGGAGACACACCCTCATCTGAGACACCTGCGCCTCGAGATGCTGGACTCTAGCTTGTGCAGCGTCGGCCGTGTCTTTTGCTTGCGAGTACTTGAAGTGGAGCACGTCGACTTCGGCCTGCATGCCAGAACTGCTAGCGGTCGCGACACGCCTGAGTATCGTGATGTTGCACGCGAGGCTGCCGGCAGACGGCCAGTGCGGCCTGGCGGAACACGGCCAACGTGATTGAGCTCAGAAACACATGCCCTGTTTCTGAGCTGTGGAGGGATGGCGGTGCGGCAGGTCAGAAGGCCGGCTCCGCATGTAGCGCTCTCAACTCGCAACGCCTCCTCCCTCGCATGGAGGTAATGGACAAACTGAGGTGCACGGACATGCTAACGGCTCTGTGGCCCCCTTCTGGACACACGCAGCATCTGGTGCATGTGACGTTTCGTTAAGAATGAAGCGCCTCCCAGGGTCGGTCTTAGGAGTCATTTTTGGGGGCCGAGACCTGAAAATTGCCGCCAAATAATCACAGTTGTCAGCTTTCGGAGGTCTGCTAAAGTGAACACTGCTGCCTCCCATGGTGACGGTCAGCAGAGACCGTGTGCATGCGGAACTTCCACAGTGGAAGGGCAGCGGTGGACCAGAGATGTGCAGCTGGCTCGACGATCTCAGAAGGCAGGCCCTGATGATTTCAGAAGGCCCACCTGAAGCCGCCCAACGGTGGCTTCGAGCATTCTCGAGCGCTGCATCTCTTCATCATCGGACTCCTGAGCCGCTCTCACCTGCCCCGCCAAGCTGCCAAGCTGGCTCTGTACACACGATTCTCAACGTTACAGTTGGGGTATCACACCACACGCTAGCATCGACCATGCACCCCAGGCGGACATCAAAGCAGGCGCAACCTTAAGCCAGGCGGACAGCTGCTGCGGAGCTCATCCCGAGTCTGAACCGCGGCTCTGTGCTGGTGTGGGAGTCTGTGCTGGTGTGGGAGATGGCCAACTGGAAGGCATGTTTGCTGGGGAGCAGTACGGGCGCAGGGAGTACCTTCATGGTGGCGATCTCGCAGTTGGCCTGAGCCAGAAGCGCCTGAAACATGTCACCTGACAGGTTTGCTATGGCAGGGTGTGAGCCGTCGGCAAGCTGGTGCTCGTCCATGTGTACATGCTGGATGTCTGTGGGAAGAAGGGGCTGGGGCTGCCATGATGTGGCGTGGGGGTTGAACAGCGGGCCGGTCGTGTTTGCCGATGTAGATGTGGATGCATCATCAAGACAGAACCCCTCGGAGTGCTCATCATTCCTGCTGCCGGCGAAATCCTGTTCTTGGCACAGTGTGGTATGAGCTGCAACGTAGCTCCTGCAAGCATTGCAAGCGACTGTGATGAGCCCATGAGAGCAGGGAGCGCCTAGTGCTTGCAGGCGAGGCACAGCAGTGGGTTGTTTAGTGCAGCAGGAAGAGAGCAGCGTCACTGCATGCGTGCCTCTAGCCCCGCGGAATTGGGTTAGTACAAGTGGGTATGGGTCTTGGAGTGGCCAGCCTGGAGGATTCATTCACAATCTGAACATGCAGATGCACGATACATACCAGACTTACAGGCACGCGTTGTTGCCTTCATACCAAAGCATGTTACAGCCGCGCGGCTGTTGAATGTAGATCGTGCATGTATCGGTTGGAGTACAACTTCGCGTCCCACTTCGCGAGAAAGCTACATGCACCCACGAATGAAGCTATAATTAATAGACTGCACAAACGATGACACAAAGCAGGTACAAGTGCACATTTACGGTGAAGGTAAGGTTGAATTCGCGGAGTGAGAGCACACCGGGCTGTGTCGATTTCGACGCTTAGCTTGCAGGCAATTTGTGCTGGCTTGGGAGCGAACGGCAACGCCTGCATGAAACCAGTGAATGAGTCATTATGTTAGACTATGCTACGGCTTGACTTGGCGTGCCTTCATTCAAGCACGGGAGATGCACGATCCAGTTCCTTCACAAACCTGCGTGAACCAGCCTGGAAGGCTGGCCACAGACCAGAGTTAAAGCGGAAATACCTCAGGACTCAGTTCCGAATGGCGCATCTTCTCCATCACTCTTTCTGCTTGATACACGTCAACACCTGCGTGCGACAGAGGCTCAGGCACGCCGCGGTGCTCATGGCCAGCGGAGCGTGCAACATGCATTTTACGACAGCAATACAATCATGAGCTACATACAGGAAACCGAGAAGAGCGCCAATCACAGCAAATCTATGTGGCGTGCAAGAAGAAGCATATGCCATGATAGATCTCGGTACGCAATCACGAGGTAAGACAGTACACTCTTGCAAAAAGCTTGCAAACTCTAAACAAATGCGCAATGAACTTGTCGGACTATTGTTTTCTTGACGGTACTCGCATGATAGCTGAACAGCTGCGCAATGTGTGTTGCGAGCGATAGAAAGTGTACCGCATGCCGACCTCGTATTTCAAACCAGTTGCCGCAAATACCGACGTACAAGCAATCACCAGACACATACCTTGGCGTAGCACCAGAGATTCGGCGATAATGATCGTCAGCCGCACTTGGGATAGACAAGCAAAATGTATCAGCGACGGTGATCAACAGCTATCGGCGTTAAAGTAGCGAGTACCGCCTGAACATGATCCACGCGTAGATAAATTTGCAAATCAGCCACAATTTCTGCTACACGCTCTGAACAAACAATGACTGTATTCTAAGCTTCCCTATCGTATCGGACCACCTGTTACGGGCATCGTGATGGCTGAAACGATGTCGGCGGAGCATTACACAAAATCTTAAGGTTTCAAGGAGTTTCTACAACTGCTTTGAGTTGAGGCTCTGTGATCTTCCGTGCATTACCATGCACCCACTTTCAAGTGTGACGTGGAAAAATGGCTACAGGGCCCAAACATGGAGGCGACTCCAACATGGAGGTGTTGGAGGCGACCGTGGCGACACAGGTGCGCCACCATGCAGCCCGCCCGCCGAGCCTCTGACCTCGAGC
>JAUMHO010012422.1:0-10115 GCA_032360965.1 Ulva armoricana | reverse complement strand
TTCAAATCACGACCATCAAACTTAGACAAGATCTTATCTACCAATGGACCCAACTGTTCTTTCGTGCTGAAGATAAGTAGATCATCAACCCATAGGAAGATAATGCACCTACCGACAGTACTGACATATACGGGATGTGTGTACGCTGAACCAGTCTCCCTGCAAATACAGGAAATCTTGCGAAATAGCAGCAGTGCTAGTGGAGGTCATTCATGGGCGAGTGCAGATCAAGCAGAGAAAGCGGCAGTATCGCTGCAGTCTCGGGCAAGAGTGCAGTAGGTGAGATCCACAATGAATCAGAAAACGCCACTACACAGTCATGTGGAGAGGTGTTGCTGATGAGTGTTGTGGCTGTCGGATACTTGATAGCAGTTGTGTCATGGCAGCCAGGTCCAGATAGGAAAAAGATTGACCCGACCTATCCTAAAAATTAAGCCTTTTTTTTTGCGGGCATGTGAGCGCCGGGCGCAACGGGGCCAGCACCCCGCGCACGTGATCCGCTGACGCTTACGCATGGATGCTGCGTTGTGTGCCCACATGCATGGTTGCCACGGCGCGATAGTGCATGCATGCATATCGCCACCGTGTCTGCAGCCAACCTGCCGCGGCTTTGACCGATCGACGTGCACATGTGCAACTGCCTGTGGTAACGTGCCAGTGCCATGCGGCGTGATGCGTTAAGAATGCATCGTCACAGACTGAGGCACAAACAAGGAACTCTTTCTGACGCTGGAAGTACTGGTCACCGGACGTTGGGACGTTGGGAGTACTAGTCACGGCCGTCTGGGGCACGGACAGTCGCCCTTTGTCTCCCCCAGACGGCCGTGACTAGTACTCCCGAGCCGTCAGGTCTGGAAGTATATGATATGTCTGGAAGTATATGCATTGCGGCAGGTTTGATGATGATGGCCTGGTCGTGCACTCGACTGCTCGGCGCTAGCACGTGTTCACACAGTCTCGAGCTTTGGAGGTGCACCCATGCCACGGTCGCCAAACATGGTAGTTCGAACAGGGACCGTTGTGCCGAACGGACCGGTGTTACGCGAGCAAGCGTCCGCATTCGATGGCTGTGGCCACGTGCTAACCCAGCTCACAGATCCAATGTCATAAATCAAGTTTGGCGGCTGCCTCTGGGTTGGTGTGAACCGGCCGCAAGCCGCCGCCAGACGTGCAAGCGCCGTCAGGGCGCTACTGCCAGACGCGGTCAGGCGTCATGCAGTGAGTAATAGTCCCTGCATATGACGACCCGCTGGGTCACGTGCACCTCCTGCCTGCGGGCATCGATTCGACCGCCGAGGTCCCGAGGTGCAGCGACTCATGTCTTAAAGGCAGATGGCCCGATTGTGGGTACGTTTTTGCCGTGATCTCCAGCGAACTAACGCTCCAGGCGGCGGCGTGAAGAAACTCACAGGCTTGGCTGCGGCGCAGTTGCGGTGAGCGTGGGCGGCATGGGGTCCATGTGGGCACGTGGTATAACAGAAGACCTGCAGGTCAGCGGCTGTTGGGCGCACTGCAGCCCAGACACTTCTTCAATCCAGCTCTCTTTACCTGCATTAGGACGCATGTATCTTCGGTTTGCCATTCTGAGAGATCTAGTGACATTATAGGTGATAACAGCGGAAATTCTTCCGCCGCTGGGTGACACGTGCTGCCCTCGCAGCAGCGCTGGGTGCAGATCTGCGCAAATGCGATCCGAGGGGCATTCGAGTCCGGCCCACGGCGCCGCCACCCAGTCAGGTCCCATGGTTTCACCATCCGCTCAATCCGCTTCTGCCGCCGCAGCCACCGCCGAAGTAGGTTTGAAGCCGGCTGCGGACGCGTGAACCGACACGTCGTACGAGGAAGCAGCCCACGTGCGCAGGGTCGGACGCAATGCATACGGTGTTCAAACCTCACATTGCCTGGATTCGCGCCTTTATCCCACTAACCCGCCCTGTCTCAAGTACCCTGTGGAGCCTTCGGGCCTAACATCGCCAGCCGTGCATGCCATAAATAGTACGGGCCGACCTCTCACAGCACTAGATCAGAATTACACCGCCCGGAGAAAACCTTCGGCCTGTGGAGTGACTCATTCTGGTTCCACCTTGACAGCTATTCCTGACCCACCTACCACCTCAACTATGGCTCTCGCTGCTACACTCGGCGCCGCGGCGCTGCTCAGCTACGTAGGCCCAGCCTTTGCAGCTGATGAGTTTGATCCTGCGTTCTACTCCAGTACCTGGGGAGGCTTGTGCGCCACGGGCAAGATGCAGACCCCCATCGACCTGGTGGCACGCTATGACACGCTGCCCGCCGTTCCTGAGGACTTGGTGACCACCATTAACTTGCCTGTGGTTAATGCCCCCACGATCACCAACAAGGGGTCCGGGATCCAGGTGTGGCTCCCATCCTCAGTGTCACCGTTCTACGTCTCCCTGCGTGCCCTGCGAATTCGCTGCTCCTGATCCCTGCTCTGCGACACGCAAGACACTCGCCGAACCGTAGTTTAATTATTAATTAGCCTGTTCCGCTGTTTGTATGTGCCCAAATGCTACATGAAAGTGTGCCTCCGCCGTTTGACATCAAGGTCGTTGCCGCCGTTGCGTACCCGCAATACAGGTCCTGCTGGACGGTGCTGTGGGTCGGTGCTTCAGTCACACTTTATTTGCTACTGAATTTCATTATTGAGCTGACCTGCGTGTCGTCAACTGTCGCCGAACTGCACACCCTCTGCTCAACCGTGGTCAGCTGAGCTCAACCGTGGTCGCCCAGCCCGCACGTGCCAAAATATCTGCTGACGAGGCGCCGGATCAGCGTCCCCGCGGCATCCAGCTTCTTCGCACATGCTGTGCACGTTCACGCTCTCCAGCTACCCACTGAGCCGTGCATGGTAGTCATCATTGCCGAACCATGCTGGTGGCCACGACTCTGTCTAATTGAGGTAGATCCGGTCTGAGATCATTTGGCCAAAAGATACCTGCAGCCACTGGTGATCACTTGATGTGTGCTGCAGATCTCTTGGGATGAGAATACAGCCTTTGACATGGAGGATGACACCATTTTCCCCATGGTGGCTGCTGGTGGCAACAAAATCTCCGATGTCATCCTTGACCGTTCTATCACACCAGACAGGATGGTCAAGATGATCCCGATCCAACTGCACTGGCACGAGACCTCTGAACACTCGTGGGACGGCATGCTGGTGCGACACTCCACCCCTCTACCCCCATGCCCTGTAACTCACAATCGTGAGTACCGGCAGTCCAATACCCTGCAATTTTCCCTTGTCGGGTGCATGTGCATTGCGTCTCCTACTTGCCAAATCAGTATCACAAAGTGTCTAGCCGACCCTTCCTTCCTCCACCACTAGTGCACACTCTGCGCTCTGGACTCGGCCACTCTACAATAGGATGGGATATTTTACTGTTGTGTGGTTTGCAGGCTGCTGCAGAGACGCACATTGTCACTCTGGTAGGCCCAGGCCAGGCCCCCCCTGAGTGGGGCTGCGATGCATACTGGGAAGGCAACGACCCGGCTCTAGAGAACTGCACAGCCGTCTTTGGCATCATGTACCGCCTCGGCACACCGGAAACGGAGCCTGGCTACCTTGAGGTCGCCGTCAAGGAGGCCCCTGAAGTCGCGGGTGCTGTGAAGTCCCTCTCCGCCGGCACGCTCAACCTCGCCAACCTCCTCCCCGAGGACACCTCCTACTACACCTACATCGGCTCCCTGGTGCGCGCCTGCTCACTGGCAGATGGTGTAAATGGTGGCGCTGCTGGTCCTGGCCTAGGGATGACTGCCAACTGCTGTTGATGCATCTGCCGCACTTGGAAGACAAAGTCATGTAGTCTCGGTCGATAAGCACCGCTTCTGGCTTGGAAGCATCCCAGTGGTGACTGCCAGGAAAGACGATGCAACGGCATATGCAAAAACAAGCATGCTAACACCCTGGTGATGTGCTGCAGACAACCCCAGATTGTAATGAGGGTCTCCGATGGCACGTGTTCAACCAGCAGGACTACATCTCCTCCACATTGATGCAAAGCCTAGAATCCCTCACTGCGAGCACTATTGACGACACCAACGGCGCACCTCGCCAGAACTACCGCCACAACAACCGCCCCGTGCAGCCCCTCAACGGCCGAACCGTCATGTTCCACAACGCCGGATCCGCTCAGTACCCTGGAAGCTTCTCAGTCGAGAGTGATGAGGCAACGACCCCAATCGCAGGCTTCACTATGTCCGGGGCTCTTGGGCTTGCCGCTGGTGCTCTGGCACTCTTGTGACGACCTTGACGAATTATTCATTCACCAAAGCGGGCCTGCCGCTTTCGAGATTTTTTTTCCTTTTTCAGGGCAGGTCTCATGATGCGAACAGGTATTGTGTGTCTACCGTGTGGATGAGGGCGTTCATGTGCCCAGGCAGATACCTTTAGTGCTACTTGCCACCCATGCAGCAGATTGCATGGCAAGGGGTTGGAAGGAGGACTGGTCCTATATACGACTTCTGGTGAGGGGTATGATATGCAGATGCGATGCGGTCATGGCGGTCCATGCGGCTTGAGTAGAGATGTTAGATGAGAGAGAGTTGGCGGCCACGTTACCAGGATATGATCGCCAGTGGCAGGTACAACACCAGGATATGGTTGGAGTACCACTCCCCAGTACGAACAGAGTGAGGCTGGTACCATGTAAAAATCAAGACACTGTCATTCAACTGCTCTGCCCTCGCCGAGTTGGGCAGAGGTGGACCATGCCACTGCATCTGACAGGGTGCCTTTATGGCAGGGGATCAAGCGAGAGTCGACAGCGCCGCCAGTACGGTTGCCACCGGTTTCACAGAGAACCCGACCGCCACAATCGACACGCGCACGATTGTGAGTGGCATCACCAAGAGCTGGTTCACGCCTACTGTCCAGGCGGCTGCTTCACAGTGCCGTGCGGCGAATTTTCTTGCTCTCCGATGGCCCCACAACACCGCTGCACACACTGCTGTCGCAGCGACCAGGACGGCGTGTCAGCTGCAATGCGTACAGCCCGCCGGGCCCACCGCACCCGACTGGAGGAGGGGTGTGCGCAACTCTGCAGCGATTGTCCTGGTTCGTACACCATGCACAAGTCGCTTGAACGACTGGCCGCTGTGCCCCACAGCCCTGGCATCCCCACATTGCGCCACCCGGAGTCAGGGGACATGTGCACCACGCAGACGGCCTAAGCGAACGCGTTGGCGACGTACACGGTGACGATGGCCAGGGCCACACATCCAGTGGCACAAGAGGCGAAGGAATCCCTTGCCAAGGCACGGGCCGCAATTGCGGCCGAACGAGCTGCTCCCACACTGGACACACATGGCCTTGACACCAAGTTCACGTGGACCGAAGTGTGTGACTGTCTCAGGTGGCTAAAGAACCACAAGGCAGGTATCGTCGTTCATCCCCCCAAGGGTGGAGACACAGGGGACTGCTCCAATTATAGGCCCCTCACACTTCTTCCTGTCATAGACAAACTGTTCGCTATGTTCATATCCGCGCGGGGAATACAGGCTGTCAGTCTCCATGGTCACCAGTACGCCTTCCGCCCGGGCAAGGGCACGCTGAACCCGCTATACAACATGCTCACTGTTGTCCGGCAACGCACGGCTGCAGGGCAGCTTACATTTGCGTGCTTCTTCGACGCAGCCAAAGCTTATTATTCTGTCCCACACGATCTCCTGTTGCACAGTCTGATTCAAAAGGGAGTCACGGGTACTGCCTTTGAGGTCATACGCAGCATATACTCCTCAGCGAGGATCCAGGTGCGGGTAGGGGGCGCTGTTTCGTCCTCCTTCCCCATCCGCAGAGGCATCGCCCAGGAGTGCCCTCTGTCCCCACTCCTCCACGCGATCTTCATAGACTCGGTCCTGCATGACATGCAAGCCGTATCCCATCCGGGTCTTCTCCGTGTGGGTCCGCCTGGTTACGGGCGCCAGTTTGTAGGCCAAGCGTATGCCGACGATCTGGCGGACCTTGCTGGGACGGAGGACGGCCTACAGAATGTGATACGTGCGGTCCATGCGCACAGCCTGCAGTGGGGATGGACGCTGAATGTCCCGAAGTCGGTTGTGGTGGTGTTCGGCGCTCCATCGGGCGTGCACACCTGGGATGCCCTAAACTGCTCTGGGGCACGCAGGCGGAACATGTGTTGCAAGCTGCTTTTCCTAATGACTGCATCTCGGTTGACGTCGCATCGGCGTGTCTTGTCCCTTTTCTCCTTGACCCCGCTGGTGCCCTGGGCCGTCACCCCCCTAGTGCTGTGAAGCATCATTGCCTGCGCCTGGTTGCTGCGTTCCTGCTGGGTGTGTCCTGGGTAGTTTGCACTCGTGAGCCTCTTCCTGCACCTGTTCTGAGCGGCTTGTGTCTACCTGAATGGTCTGCCCTGAAATCATGACTCCGCTTTGTGGCGCACCCGCTTTTTGCTGCCCCTGTGGTTGTGCCCCCTCCTGCGCCTGTCTTGCACCTGTCCGCCCGTACCAGTAGGGGTGCTGTGGCCGATACCCGTTTGGGTTTGGCGTGATGCGCGATTTCTTTTTTATAATTTATTTAATTTAATGTGACTGTTAGACACTGTACATAACAGGGAGTGTGCCTCGTCCAGACCCACATCTCTGCCTCCCCCGTCACCATGCTGGTTCCTCCTGCCTCTACACACGTCGCCGCACAGGTCATCAAGTCATCAAACTTACCAGAACATCATGACTCAACCACCTGCCGAATTTCCCCATTCACGCCACACTGCAACAGTTCAAAGTTCATGCCATGCATGCATGCAGTACGTGACACTTGTATTTCCAGTCCCCTAACCCCCAACAATTCGTACACCTTCTTTTCGGATTATGGACTTGGTGACCTGCTCTTCACCTTTGGTTATTTGCTAGCGTCGGTTTCCTCTGTCTTCTGACACGTCGACATGGCCGGGTGGGGGTGGAGAGAAGGATCCTGCCCTATTTAGCATCTGGGTATTCCGTGCCCATATTTTTGTGGGGCCATTGGCCACACCACGCTACGCCGCTAGCTTGGGAATTCTGCTGCCTCTCGAGGATGTGCACTTCAAATGCTTGCAGAGTGCGAGTGCACTGCATGGGAAATGATGAGTACAATGGTATGGAAAACGTGATTGCAAAACCACGCCAGGACATGGGATGTATGTAACCCACCCTATGATCGGACACATCCCATAATGATGGGCCAAACAGTTGCACCGGTGTTGACACCAAGATACCCACAGTACGCCGGGAACAAACTGCGTTCCATACCAATGAGGTGGCTGCAGGTGAGGCATCACCCACGCTCCCCCGGTGGCTGGAATGCGTACACATCCAACCACACGGCTCGTCCACACCCACCCCCTGCCAGCACCAGCCTCTTCCACGTCGGGCGCCAGGTCGCCTCGTCTGCAAACCGATGCGGCCGTCACATGCATGCCACAATTTCTGAGCTGTGCATGTCGTGAGCAGCGATACTGTTCGGCGCCCGCCACTGACCGGACTAGTACTGGTCATGCAAGCAGTAGACAGAGGGCGGCCGTACGGCGCAGCAGGCAGCAGGCAGCAGGCGCTGGTCGCTACCGCCCACTATTCTGTACATGCAGGGTCCAGGAGGCTCTGCAGAGGACATGGGCAGGTGCCTGGCAGGCGTGCGCACCAATAGGGCCCGGACTGCGTTGCATCGAACTCCCGGTTCCAGGTAGATATCAACAGCACGTCCACACCCGCCGCCGCTGACTCGATCGCCGCGCGCTGCGCGCTGCAGAATCGCCGTGCCGCCTCCATCTCTTCGCCGGCCTGCCGGCCCGGAACCGGTGGCGCGCGGGGGCTGCCGATCTCTAGTCGCCGCAGCGCAGGCAGCGCCCCGAAGGCCTCTGCGTGTGCCGCTAACTCGGCAACGTCGCGATTACACACCACGTCCAGCATCCACATCTGCGGCAGCTCCGCCAGCGCAGTCAGCACCTCGCCCAGAGCCTCTCCCTGCATGCCGCAGTCGAACAACCCGAGCTCCTCCAGGTACACCAGCAGCCGCGGCCGCTTGGCGAGCTTCTTCGCGTGCAGGCACAGCCCCCGCGTGCAAGCAGCCCCCAGCCGCCGCAGGCCCCCCCCCACCTGCTCTTGCAGCCTTGCCGCCGCCTCCATGATCGTCAGCACGCCCACGTGCGCCGCGTCGTTCATCCCGACATCCAGGCTCGTCAGCGCTGTCAGCTGCGGCATCACCTCCGCCAGTTTCAGCAGCCCGCCATCCTCGCACTCGTTCACGCTCAAGTTCAGCCGCCGCAGCGCCCGCAGGCCGCCCAGGAGTGTCACCAGCTCCTGACACTCCGCCTTCAGGTAGCTGCTATCAGATAGGTCCAGCGCCGTCAGCTGCCGCAGGCCCCCCCCCGGGCCGCGAGCAGCGCAACACCGCAGCCAATCCATCGGCCGTGTGCTGTACGACTGCGAGACTGCCAGGCAGCGCAGCACAGGGAAGCCAGCCGACAGACACACCAGCTCTGCGAGGCCAGGCAAGTGCATATGCGGGGTTTCCAGCAGCTGCTCTAGAGCTTCAACCATCGCCATGTATTCTTCATAGTAAGAGTACAGGGTAAACTCATCCGAGGCAAGCATGGAGAGCTCCACCAGCTGCGGCAGCTGCTGCAGCGTGTCTGCAAACACCCGGGCGCAGCGTGGACACATGCGGATGTACTCGAGTCCCAGCCGTGTGAGTGCACTCAGCTGGGTCAGCTGCTGGATCTCACTCCACATGCGCTCCGGTCTTCTGCACGGCTGCCGCTCGCCGAAGAATGCGCTGCATGGGAAGTGGAAGCTGGTGCACAGGGTCAGCTCCACAAGCTGGTGCATCGAGCAGATGCCGCCCATAAGGTCCCATGCTCTCTGGCTCTCCACAGAACCATACGCGCCACTGATGTGCAGCTTCCGGAGGTTCGGCAGGCCATGCACCGTGGACACGAGCTGGTGTACCTGAGGATGGCCTGGGAGGTAGATCTTCAACTCACGCAGCGTGCGCAGCTGCAGCAGCGTCATCCATGCTCGGTGGGACATTGCGCACAGCAGCGTCTGCTCCAGCCGCGTCAGCATCCCGCCCGCGGTCAGCATCGCCACGGGCACCACCGCCGCAGCCGCCACTGCGGACGCATCGCCTGAAGGCGACCCCCCGTCCACGCCAGACGTGGAGGGCGCGCTTGCAGCTGCGGCGGCCCCCTGCTCCCCACCTGGCTTCGCAGCTCCCCGAGCGCGCTTGCACGGCCGAGTGCATGGCTCATCGATGGGGAGTGCGTGCGAGGAGAGCTGCAGGTGGGGGGCGGCGGCCGGCTGCGCGGCAGGGTGCCACGCGTGCTGCGGCTGGCCTCCAGCAAAACCGAGGCGGCGGCCAGCGCTTGCGTGATGAGGGAGTCGCGCGCCACGGACATGTCGTCCGTGGCCTCAAATTCCCGGAGCCCCGGGAGCGTGAGGGCGCGGCAGCGGTGCATCTCGGGGCAGCGGGTGCGGAGAATGGCAGGGTGGCGGTAAGAGAAGGAGCAGGTGTACGAGCTGTGCTTGCTGCCGCGCCCGTGACTCCCGATCGCAGTCTGTTGGAAGCTTGGGCTTGGGCTCAATGGCTGAGAGGTTGTCGAGGAGGGTGTGGGGGGGCACAGCCTTGACTATCTGCGAGCTTGGAGTGTAAGACCATAATGAGGGGCTGCTACTGCATGTGCCGCGGGGCACACAGGGAGCTGGGCCTGCATGCAATGCGTTCATATACCTTTCTGGCGCCAGCCCGACAGCCACACCAGTGAATTCCATCCCCCAACATGAGGCCTTGCGATGCTGAGCCAAGAAGAATGGGTGCATGGACCCACTCTGATGCACAATGTCGCCTTTGCATAGTATGATCTGAGAACACTGCAGTGTCTGGGAGACAGATCGAGTACATTAGGCTTCATTACACTGGTCCCGGTTGCCGGAGGTGTCAATGTCCTTATGGATACGGCGATGTAATCATACATACTGGTGCCTTGCAGCAGGCCACGGAAGGAAACGATGCAGCGTGGGCACCAGTGTTGGCAGAATACGGGTATTCTCGAAAAAATCGTATTAAATACGCGTATTTTAGAAAATCGTATGGAATACGG
>JAUMHO010012411.1:0-10118 GCA_032360965.1 Ulva armoricana | reverse complement strand
CGCGCCCACCCGCCCCCCAAACCTTGGGACCGCCCGGCGCCCCGGCGCCAATGTGTCGTAACTTATAGGCGGGTTCTGACCGCAGGCAACGGGTACATATCACATACACACAGGGAGACAACGGAGCATACCTTGCTCATGGTTGTGACAAGAAACTGTCCGCAGAAAGACAGATTATGTGAGAGTTGGTTGACGAAAGAAGAAATATAGTAAGTGGCTTATAGCTTATATGGCCTTAGCGTACTGAAGTTAATGACAGATGATGACTCAATCAGGCATATTGCCATACGCGGATTTGAAGTGATCCTCCATGCATGCAGTAGTGGCGTACAACACCGCGGCCATGCATGCATGCCCGGCACTGATCCTGAGGATCAGTGCATGCCCTTCACAGATCCTCATGCCAGAAGCTACTGGATCGTAGCCCATAGGCCTTCTTGATAATGCCTTGGCCTAGCAGGACCGAAACTTGTGTCCCAAACGCGCCAAGCTCTTTGTATGAGAGCTTGTATGGTCGCTGTTTGCACTTGGCACCCTCAATTGTTGGGATGGTAAGGAAGTACTCCTTGTACTCCTCAGACAGGCAGCCAAAATCGTTGGGATCCGATGAGATCTGATGTCTATGCTTTTCGATCACTGCTTGCAGCTCAACATGTTGTGATATTGCGCAGTGATGTATGCATGACATCCAAGCTGACTCAGTGGTCAGTCCTGATTGTGCACATGCTTGGCTACGGCCATGCATGGTGTGCATCATGGGGTTGCTGACAGGGACGCTGAGGTAATCCGGGGAGATCTCTGTGACTGATCCTGTATGATCGTAGGCATGGTTGACCAGAGTGTGTAGTAATATAGACCAAGGTCGATATGCGGTAATCGCTCTTTCTGACTAAGATCTGCATTCAACTCAAAGGCTAACATCCGTACGTCGCTGAAGTATACGACCGACCCAGTCAGGTATGACCGTACGGTATCCTTGCCTGTCCGATACGTCCACGTCCAGTCTATATGCCACGATCTAGGATTACAACATGGTATCAGTGATGTACATCGGAATGGACACTATCATGGTTAGGAGAGTCCGGGGATATGTCTGCCGTGCGTGCTGCGCGCTATGACGACGCGATCGTACCGTATTGAGCGAGCACAACAGCGGTCTGATGCAAAAAAAAACAAAAGCGGAGCTATGTGCTTTGTTTATGCCATATGCTATGGCATACGGTTGCATCGTGGGTTCCATGATTTCCCAGTCCTGCAACAAGGCTTTGGCCACTGTTGCAGGATGTCAACCCAAATGATAACCAAGATGCCGCTCGGAGTGTTGCTGAGTCTCGAGGAGATGCTCCAGCCGGTATTCCGCTTAGAGTGAGAACGAGGAGCCAGTCCGCGGCAGCTGGCGCTATGGCGCATACTGCCACGGGTGTTGGCGGGCCGACACCGTCGGTCTCCCTTGTCATAGATGTTCAATCCCTTGTCACTGCGATGTCTCATCTGAATGCGGGAGCTGCGACCAGCCTCGAAAAAGCTATTAAGCCCAAGTGGGACTATAAGACCGAGCGATTGAGCGACCGAGTGAGAGACATGAAATTTCTCACGTTGAGAGGGGAGCTTATGAATGTAGATATCAGGCACTTCCAGTGTCTGCCTTAGAGACGTTGCTGCCGAACAACGATGACCAGCAGCCGGAGCAGCCCTTCATAGAGGAGCTCCAAGGGCTTACTTTGTTTGACTCAGTTCGGGCAGCACCACCAGATCCGATTGGCACCGCAGTGGCACTCAGAGGCGACAACGTCCCATGGGACCAGAGGGGGAGCACCCTAGCTTAGGGCACAGACAAAATGACGCGACAAGTCACTTGCCGGTCATCAGGTTCTACCGAGAGATTGAGCCCGCTCCGACTTCGCCCTGGGCACTTGACCCTGAGCCAGTGCTCATCACCAGGGACAAGAACATGTCGACGTAAGATGTGGCACGGGGTTCTACGGGTTACATGCAGGATACGCACACGTCAGGTTGTTTGGGGTCCGACATCTATGGGGGACTGGTGCACCACACAAATACCGCTACAGTGAGTTCGGGCACACAGCAACAGCACAGGTTGCAAAGCACGACCAGACGAGGCACCATCGGGACAAAACAGAAGTTGTGCTGACAGAAGTGGATGATGTACACGTGTTAGATGCGATACATGTTCTACCGTCCAAACAACCACCGCCTAGACGGGCAAAGTTTGCACCGACCACTCGGGTGTTGCGGCATCGTCAAGAAGCCCCATCTCCAATTCCTGCCGCTATGGATCCAGCTAATCCACTGCGAGGGTCTGGGGATGTCTCAACCTCCACCTAGGCGGATGGGCAGGGACTAATGGGGCTGCAAGACACGAGGCTGGAGGGGTTGGGGTCTAGCACAGGGGGAGGACTGCTGCCCAATTCCGACAAGGGCGAAGCAAGAGAAGGTATGGATCCACCACGAGAGGTATGATTCCATCAGCACCGCTGCGCCACAATCCTTTGATTGGCAAGCGCTCAGTACCTTCCGTAAATGATGTGGAGCGTGGTTGCTATGGCATCGCATGCCGTGGAGATGAGAACGTGCTCCCTAGACAGAAGGTGAATGTAGTAGGGGATCCTACATCATCTTGCACTGGATCAGCATCGAGTGTGTCAGCTAAAGCCAACAGTGCGACATCCAATGCAGAAACGGCGCACGATCGGAAGGTGACAGGGGGTGGCAAGACTACCAGGCGTGAGTCTCGCCGCGTAGCCGCCTCCAAGAAGAAGGCAACTAAGGTTAAAGATAAACCAACCCTGAGCCTGGCTATGGCCTGCATCCATAGGGAGCGTTGGTTGGAAGCCACGCTGGATAAGATGGCCTCACTGAGCGAGCACGGAGTGTTTGAGCTCTGTGAGCTTCCTCGTGGCCACAAGCTAGTGTTTGGGAAATGGGTTTTTAAGATTAAGCGAGGCGCCCAGGGTTAAATTGAGTGTTTTAAAGCGAGATATGTAGCAAAGGGTTTTACTCAAGTGTATGGGATTGACTTTTATGAGACATGGGCTCGAGTCGGGAGATATGCGACGTTGCGAGCACTGCTGTCGATCAGTGCAGTTTAGGATCTTGAGACAAAGCACATTGACATCAAGTGTGCATTCTTGAATGGCATACTGGAGAAAGAAGTGTATGTGGTACAACCGCATGCATTGAATGATAGTTCTGGTTGTGTGTGGCGTTTGAAGAAAGCCTTGTATGGATTAAAGCAGGGTGCCGGCGAAATTACTTTCAGAATTGGGTTTCAACAGATGTGCCAGTGACCCTGCATTATACGGCAGTTCTGTTGGTAGGTGCATCATCTTCCTATGGGTTGACGATCTGCTTATCTTCAGCACAAAAGGAACAAATGGGTCCATTGGTAGACAAAATCCTGTCTTAGTTTGATAGTCGTGACTGAAAGGAGTTGAGTTATGTGATTGGTATGGACATCACTAGGGATCGCAAGGCACGTACTATCACCATGTCGCACAAGAAAATGATCACTGACATGCTTTGCAAATTGGACATGTCTGACTGCAAGCGTGCGTCAACTCGACAGGTACCCAAAGAAAAATATTGAGTCTTTCGGAGGATCCATCAGTGGAAAAGAATAAAGTCTCAAAGCACAGGCGATTTATGCAAGGTGTGGGAAGCATCCAATACATAGATGTAGTGACGCGACCGGACACGGCATTTGCATCCCATGCCTTGGCTTGGCATATGGCAGGGAGTGCTAAGCGACAATGGTTGGCTATTCAGCATGTTATGAGATACCTTCAAGGGTGTTGAGTTAATAACACTGTACAGAGTATGTATTAAAAAAGTAGGTGTATAGGGGTGTCATGAACGCCCCGATCGCCTGAGAAAAAACATGACGACCCCATCAAAGCACAACATGTATATTGTGCCCAGGCCCATCCCTGCTCGTGCCAGCCTCGTTCGGGTAGGACATCAGGGAAATTTCTTGTGTATGGCATTAGCAGCCGGGTTGGCGCGATACCGATCACAAGACTCAAGAGGCAACAGGTGTCAAAGATTTATTTATGTATGGAGGAAGCCAAAGGCGTGGCTGCGACAAGAACCATGCTTGTCGCAGCTTAGCTATAAAGATGTTGAAGCATTTAGGGTCAGTCACAATTTCCTGACGGTCGGGTGGTTCCCCCAGCTACGGCTTGCGTCTCCGTGGATGTCGCATGAACCTGTAGCTGGAAGCAAGGCTGTGTTGGAAGGATGTAAGGTGAGGCTATATTGGAATGAGGTTAGGCTTGCCATGTGGACCCATGGGCAAGATATGTCAGGTTTCTTGGAGTGATGCTTGATACTGCATAGTTCACACAGTGAAGTAGGAGTGTCAAGGCTGCATGCATGGTGCTCTGTCTATGTTTCTGTTGGAAACATTGCATTTCACAACAAAGGGACCATAGATGTCTAGTTGAAATCCAACGGCTTTTGGATATTTTTTTTTTTATATTATTTATTAAAAAAATGTGGTGGAAGTAGAATTTAATGCCGAATTCGCATATGGTTTGAGTACGAGGAGTGTCTCCGGTCTGGTGTTGAGGATGCATAAGAATTATGTGTTTTATAGGTCAAAGCGACAAGACATCGTGGCTAGGGATACAACTTACGCCGAGTTGATTGCTATCAGCTAACGAGCTGATGTGGGCCAAGCAGTTATGGAGTGACTTAGGTCTCACTGCAGTGAGCCTACACTCTGAGGGGTCAGCAAGAGCGGTAAGTTGTTAGCTCCCATTTCAAGTGATCTGTCCAAACACATTCGTGCGGGGCACTTGAGGGTGAGAGAATATGTAGAACTTGATTGTTGTGAAGTGGATAGGCGCCAAGGACATGCTAGCCGATGGGTTCACCAAGGTGTTCATTGGCCCAGCAGTGTCTGAATTGAGGGACAATCTACAAATTAGCATGGCTAGTTGAGCTTGTGGGGGAGTGTTGTAATACATCCCAGTGATGTATGCATGACATGCAAGCTAACTCAGTGGTCAGTCCATGTTGTGCACATGCTTGGCTATAGCACATCATGGGATGCATCCAAGGGTCGCTGACAGGGACGCTGAGGAGATCCGGGGAGATCTCAGTGACAGGTCCGGTATGATCGCAAGCATGGTTGACCGAAGTGTGTAGTAATATAAACTGAGGTCGATATGCTGTAATCACTCTATCTGACAAAGATCTGCAGTCAACCCAAAGTATAACATCCGTACGTGGCAGAAGTATACCGACCGACCCAGATAGGTATGACCGTACGGTATCCCTGCTTGTCCGATATGTCCATGTCCGGTCTGGCCTATGGGCCACGATCATGGATTACAACACAACAGTATGTCCTTGTGTGAGCTGACCACGTTTAACATCAGAGACAGTAGCCGTGGCACTAGAAATCTGCGCACGCTTCACCGCCGCTTGGCGCAGTGACGACTCGGAGTTGGCGTTGTCTGAGATAGTACCGAATTCGCAGGCAAAATGCCTGTGGTACTCCCGCATGCTTGATACGGTCATCAGCCGTATATTTTGGCAGGTTCTTGTGTTTGATTGGCGGTTTCACCGTGTCAATCATAATTAGTTTATCGAGTGGCACTGCACAAGGCGCAAAGCCGTGTTTGCTGTCATGTGACGGGTCTCGCACTCGTAGAGACGATTGTGCCGCCGTGTTCTCCCCCTCCTCTGGCATGTCCTCCTGATCATTGGAGCGGCCGAAGGAGTTAACATGCACAAACTCGTCCCCCATCGCGCCGACATCGCCGCCATCTACAATTGGGGAAATAAAAAACGGCAGCCTACGCTTCCGGTGGGCTTACCTCCCCGCGACATGTCAATCAAGGGGCAACCCTGAGATGCATCAGAACAATCATACGTCTGATAAGAGATACATTTGAAAACACCAGCTTCCCTTCCCTCGGCCGGCGTGGCTGGTTTGGTTGCTCGTCCTTTGCCTTTGGGAAAGATGGCTTGTGTGGTCGCACACCTTGGTCGTGCCCATGGTTTGCACCAGCGCATGCCTTTGAGGGTTAAATCGGTCCCGGTTGCCGGAGGTGTCAATGTCCTTATGGATACGGCGATGTAATCATACATACATACCAGCCAATGCAGCATTGACCGGAGATGGGTCGTGAAATGAGCGGACCCAGCGCCTAGCCTTACCACGCTCTACCATCAGGCATCCGGGTTGCTGATGTCCTCAGCAAGTTGGGGAGACGTGAGGCGTTTGCCTGCAACATCCCACGTGCACCATGACGTTTCCAGCCGCAGAACTTGACGGAATGCGGCCTCGGGGGGCGTCCTATCAGCGAAGCGCTCGCGCGTCGGCTTTGGATAGAAGAGGGCATGTCCTTCAGACACACCCAAGCACACGCATGTGACACCTAAACCTTGAACGGTTTTGTAGCCAACTTGGAACGAAGCATCGAATTTGCGCCGGAACGACAAACCCAAGACCACATCCGCCGCGGCGCCGTTAACCAATGTGCAATACACAGGGTATCTGCACAGCCGAGGCGCAAACGAATCAACACCACGAAGTGAAATTTAGACACCGTGCCATGAAAGCTCTTGAGATTGACATGCTATTTCAATCCCGGTGCCACGGGTGGGACCAATGTCGTCGCGCTCAGAGATCAGCGGGTATCCTTTTTCCCAATCAGCTCGGTGACGCTCCCAAGCGGAGAAGGTCCGGGTTCGTTCACTCGTAACTCCACCACACGTCGAAGCTTGTAATATTTTAATGTCGCGAATGTGGTGAGGCGGTGAAGCGATGCGATTTTATGCTCGCTTCTATATGTTTGTTTTCGAAATCGAAAGGCAGAACACAAAAGGCTGTCTCCTATGTACCAAATGTCCAGTCGAATCCGCCGCTTAGCGGTTTGGTTGAAGCATAAATACTATCGCGATCAGGGCTGCAGATCTGAGTGATGCCGGGGAGCGCGCATAACAGAGCAGCATATGAATTGGCATGCATGCTGCATCTGAATGCAGCCGCGACGTGATCATGGTGACGAGCATGGCTCAATTACACATGCAAGCCATGACACCATACCACTCTGAACACCTAAAGACATAGCACCATACACTATCTCATGCAATGGAAGAATCCAAGATAGAGTGGCAGTGTTACACAAGTGACGTAATAGAATGTCGACAGTGTCTTCGGAATAGAATGGATTGCAGCAGTGCTAGTTAAGATACCAACATGCAAGTAAACTCTCTGCCACAATATTCCAGTGTCTTCTGGTTGTACGCGTCTTCGGGAATAAAAAAACTACTTAAAACATTCCCTTCGACGGTGAACCACATGAGGTATCATTCGTCCAACACATTTTGCATTCTATTATCGTTTTCTATTGCTTTGTCTTGACACGGTGATTGTGACAGGCATACCTGCCTCGTGTTGTACCGCATAGGAGGGTTCAGCCCGCAGACATCTCAAGTTGATTACACACACGTAGGGAGACACTGCAGCATACATTGCTTTTCGCAATCAAACAGATTCCATGTAAGACTTGTTGATGAACGATAATTACAGGTAATCGCTGATACCTTATATGGCCGTAGGAAAATGCCACTGCTAAGAACTCTATCAGGATTATCACTCTTATCAACATATTGGCTTGCGCACATTTGCAGTGATCTTCCATACATGCAGTTATTGCGTACATCACCGCGACCATGCATGCATGCCCGGCATTGTCGCCCTATGACGACATACGCATGTTGCGCATAAGAAAGTGTATTGAGATTAGTCCCAATGCATGCAACATTTGTGTATTGGGAAGTGATTGTGCATACTTTTTCAGATGCTACGCCGCACGAGTCCAATGGTATGGTGGAACGTAAAATAGACGTACGAGGCAATTTTTTCCAGGATGCGGAGACTGATGCTAGTCGTACCCGCGCACCTATGGCCTCATGCATACGTGGCTATGTCGCATACAGAAAATATGTCGTCCAGTAGTGCACTAGAGCAGGAGGGAAAGAAGTGCATGCATGAGCAAAGTAAGCAAGAATTCTAGACCGGGCTAAAATAAAAGCATACCGTTGCTGAAAGTCGGGGTGTACAGCAGGGGGACCCCAAGGGAAGAAGAAGGATTCAACAGTAGACAGAGGCTTTGCTATCCCGGAGATGCCAAAGAATCACTACATATATTTATGTGATGATTCCAATCCATGTATACCACTGTGGCACGGCGGACGTCCATCGTTTGGACAAGGTGAAGCACTTTCTACCGTGAGGCGTGCCGTGCATGTTGTAACTAGCCGGAAAGGCACGACAGAAGTTAACGGTGTACGCAGGACCGAACGTTAATGTAGCTATCGGTTTTTTACGCAAGAATTGGCTTAATTTGTTTACCGCAGAGGGTAAGTCTTTGTAGTGCCCCATGCTAGAGGCGTAGTACCTGACAAAGCACTTAGGTAGTGCCTAGGTCCCGCCCTGCTAGTGTTAGCCACACCACTCCGTAAGTAAAGTATGTTTAACTATCATGCAGTTGTCCAGACAGAGAGGGTAGTGCTACGAGCCATATAAGAGAAGGATATGTATACTGAGTTCTTAGTATGCATATCTTTCCTAAGTCAGGCCCGACCTAAGATAACACTCTGCCTGTTGTCCCACGGCGGAAGCTATGCATGTTTTCGCATTTGTATCGCCCATTCTGAGTTAGGTAAGCATGCATGTGATTGCTTGCAGAATGGCCCTAGATGTAGGAGCAAGATCCCCGTACGGAGACGAATACAACATCGGTGGGGGCACGGCGATCCTGATGCACAACCCACTTGTCTAAGGAATGTAGCCGACGAACTGCATACAGCTCCACCTCGGCGTTGAGACGCAACTCCTAGGAAGCTTGGCGGCATGACGGGTCTGTCTTGGACAAACCGGGAACAATCACAAATGGTCCTAGAACATGAGATGCGGTACGGTTGTTGAGTGACCATAGTTCCAGTATAGGCACAACGGAACGATCAACCAACCTTCTATGCACATCCTCCCATTCGACATACATTGCGTCCTGGCCGCGTCGTCCACCATTCCACAATTACAAGGTCTTGGAGCGCTGCGATCAAGGTCTGGTCCATTCGCCGTATCATAAAGGGGAGGGCTTCATATAAAATAGGAGTAGCACTACGCTCTCGGCGCCCTGTACGGATCTGCAGCTGCAGGTAGTTGTTGATAGTGCATCGAACGTGATTGGTGCAAAAGGGATTGCATGTCGCGGTGTCGTCACACCAATCCCGAGAACGGCCTTGGAGATCGAAGTAGCTTCCAAAAGACCTTACGAAACCTTGAAGCGTATACCTAGCCACGAGCGAGTACGGGCGGTGTGGTTTGGAAGCGAAAACAAGCGTATGTATAGGCAGATGTGATCCGGGCGACACAAGCGCCAGCCCAACTCGATGTCATCAAACATGACAGCGATGAAGCGGCAGAATTCATCATAGGCGCGCTTCGTATTCGTGGCATTGCAAGAACAGCGTCGGCAGGATCGCATGTCATCGACGAGTTGTAGACATTCATAGCGAAGCAGCGCGTTGCGATGCGAAGGCGTCAAACAATGTACATGTGGCTGAGAGATACTGCCGAAACAGTAACCATTCATCTCGAAAAAACATCGTGCTGCAAAAACTAATGAGGGCTTACCGGCCGATTGAATTAAAATGCCATAATTGATCAGGCACGGTGACCAGCGGGCCTGTCAAGGTGGTGTGCACTGTGGTCAGGTCTGGACGTGGGGAAAGGTGTTGTGATACAACTCACTGATGTATGCATGACATGCAAGCTGACTCGGCAGTCAGTCCAGGTTGTGCACATGCTTGGCGATAGCCATGCATGGGGTGCATCCAGGGGTCGCTGACAGGGACGCTGAGGAGATCTGGGGAGATCTCGGTGATTGATCCAGTATGATCGTACGCATGATTGACCGAAGTGTGTAGAGATATAAGCAGAGGTAGATATGCTGTAATCACTCTTTCTGACTAACACTGCATTCTATCTCAAGTCTTTCTACTGCACGTGGTAGAAGTATACCGACAACCCGTCAGGTATGACCGTGCAGTAACCCCTGCCTGTCTGCGATATATCC
>JAUMHO010012400.1:0-10120 GCA_032360965.1 Ulva armoricana | reverse complement strand
ATCTTTCGATTCGAGTGAGCTAGGCATGCGAAGACCGTCGGTCGCGAGCAGTAATGCTAGCGGAGACGTGGCATCAGCTGATGAGAGCACAGAGAGCACAGAGAGCACAGAGGACGACGACACAGAGGACGACGAAGCAGTCGTTCAAGCAGTCGTCATTGTGAACAGATTCATTCCGTATTATGATGGCCAACCGTACTTCAACGGTCCCGGTAGTTGGCAGCGCCGCTGCGCTTGTCTAGGATTGTCTCCATTTCCGCCAGGTTCGAATGCTTCGGTCTGGTTTGAATACGTTTAAATTTACCCGTCTTTACATCGTACGAAGAGTTCGTTGCCGCCTTTAATGATAGGTTCGTCTCGAGCGGTGTAGACATCATCACTCTACAGGAGCGTTAACGTTGGTAGAACGCACGCCAGCGTGGCACCGACACTGTAGGCGGGTGTGCACTCAGCCCCCCAGCGTGTCCACCGGTAGCGCAGACACCATGGGCCCCCACAGATGACTTTAGGGTGTAATATTATAACTACGTGCTTTGGGAACGTCGATACCATTTTTTTAAGGTTGGGAAAAGAGGGGGTTTCCGGGGATTCGAGGCAAATGTTTGGGAAGATATGATTTTCCCCCCCAATACTCAGGGAGCTATCTCAAACCATCCCTAATACCCATATGGTCACCCCAAACTCTGCAGAAGCGATCCATGTGACCTCCCAGGTTGTGTCATAAATCCCATGTGATCTCAGCTCAGCTACGCTCAATGCGAATTCTCTGCCATTTTGGTGGAGTATTACAGGTTGTGGCATTGCTAGGGGAGCCTGCTAGCCTGGTTGCCACGGTGTCTGTGCACGGCGCTGGGGGCGCATGGAAACAGTGGACCGATACATTACTGTCTGAACCCCGAAGGGGCGCAAGGGGCATGGCCGATGACGGGAAACTGTATATATAGGGAGGTACTTGTTGGGTACTTCGGACTTTTACTGGATTCATTCAGCTGTATCTCCTTTCTCAACGGGACTGGAATCAGCCTTCGCATTTGTCTTAAGTGCTCGCCAAATCTGTATCCTTGTGTCACAGCATCTGCCCCATGCTTGGAAGTGCTGTCGGGGGATTGAAATGTGGGCCACAATGCAACCGCAGCTCCATAACAGAACATGTTACTGCAGCATGCGTTGAGTCAGCAGCAACGGCATGCTTCCCAGGCGGTTACATCAAGGACAGTTCATAACATAGCAAATGTGATATGACTCGTCGAGATTGGAGTTGCGCTCTTTGACATCCCCAGCTGTGCAGTCCATTGCTTAATGTGCATATTTCCAATATATGTACAAGCAACGGGTTGCAGCTTCGAGTAACATGCTCAATTTACAAACACATCCAAGCAGTATGCACACATTTCCTGACCACAGACAGACATAATCATCCTGAACTACCCCTTGAATATTGCACCTACCGACTTCCTGTTCAAAGATTGCCCGTTGACGGCGCCTCCAGGACGTTGCATTTCATTGTGGCATCCTTATCAGCCGACAAATCTCGAGGGAAACACAGGAGACTTTCAACACAAACTCTATGCTGCAGCTACCAGTGGTGTTGCGAATACCATCTACTACCTCGCTGGGCTGTCGGAGGCTTGGTACAAAATCATTCCGGCAATCTAGCATTGCCGACACAAACAAAGGCCTCCGAAGTATGGTTATTGTGTGTCATGATTCAAAACTCGTTCCTCTGTCAGGCACAGAGTGAATTGGACTAAACTACAAGCACAGTCTGACTTCCCTTCGGTGACATGCGCAGATCGTGTGCACAGCTCATGCCGCTTGAAATAGGGGGCCACAGACAGCAGTCTAGAACCGCACTGCAGACAAAGCCCAGATCGTACATGTTCACGACGCCAACTCTGAGAATCCCCGATCCACAGCCTCAACTCCTGGCACCTATTGTCCCAGGTTCCGGCAGATTTATCCTGGCAGAACCGACTCGAGCTCGTTAGGATGCCTCATGGCATTTGATTAATGACATCACGCAACACCCGCCATCTGCCATGGCGTCATCAACTCAAGCCGCACAATCGCCAGCACGGCAAATCACACACCTCGACACTACCGGTCCGCGACAGGCCCTGCATGCGCAGCAGCGAGGCACGGCCCGCCACGGTTGTCGCGCCCGCATCGGTCACCCGGAGGCGAAGCGCTGCTCGAGCAGCGCCTCGGTGAGCTCCTCGATGCGGCCGAGCGCGGAGACTTTGCTGCGCCAGTCCTCAGGGATCGCGGGCTCGCCCTGCTGCGCCGCGAGCAGCGCGCCGATGCAGTGCGAGCGCCCGGCCGAGTCCCCGCCCGCGAGGATGTCCGCGCGCACAGAGTCGACGTACGGCGCCGGCTTGGCGAGCAGCGCCAGCGTCGCGAGCAGCGCGCCCGGCATGTGGCAGCTCGCGCCGTAGTCCTGTACTGCCTGCACGCTGCCGGGGTGTGCCGATCCGGGCCGACCCTGCGGGGTGTGGAGCCGCCAGAGTGCTCAACTGGAGCAGGGGGCGCGATGGTGTGCCAGCGCCACGGCATGCATTGGGTGCGGACATGCTGCGGCTAAATTTTCTGATGACGTCGCTCCCGTATGCCACGTACGGTGCTAACCTGCGGCGCCTGCGCCAGTTCGCAGGCAACGCCCCATGATTGGTGGCACACACACAGCACTCCACCTCGGTGCACGGGCTGTGTCCCCGAGCTTCCCATACCAGCAGCCCAGCCTGAGCCGCGGCAATGTTCTGACAGGGCATGATGCGGCGCAAGGGTCACGCATCACACGCGCCAGCGCGGCCCCCCCTAGCCACGGCAGCGCCGCACAGTGCCACGCCGGCCGCACGCGCCGCCGCCGCCGCAGCTGCCACGCGCACACGCTCCCGCATACGGCGCGGCATCACGCACCTGGATTTTGTCGTCCACACCCTCCGCCCGCAGGCCCTTGAGCCGCTCCATCGCACCGGTGACAGCGCCCATCAGCCGCGCCGCCGTGCCGTCGCCCTCCTGCGCCGCGGTCGTCGCCGCGAGCTCAAACGCAGCGAGCGTGTCCCGGGTCGCGATGCTGCCCAGTATCGCCTGCTCCAGCACCGTGGCCATCAGCAGCGCGTACTGCTCAGCCTCCGGCCCATTCTGTTGGCTCCGCACCGCCTCGACCACCTTTGCCCGCATCTCCGGCTTGCCTGCACCCGCCCCCGACATCAGCGCGCTTCCAGAAACCACCCCACTGAACCACGACTCACCCCATCAAACACAGCGCTTACCGGGCCAACGGAGTACGCGTCCATGCGTGCCGGGGGACGGTGCCCGCACGCGGCTTGGGGCGGCATGCATGGGGGCAGGCGCACCGACGTAGCGGGCGACGACGATGGGGACCTTGACAAGGCTGTGCAGCTGATTGTCGCGCGGGGCGGCGTCGGGGTATGCCTTGCCGGCGCGCACGGCGGCGACGACCTTGCGAGCGGCGCCGTTGATGTACTCTTCGCTGCCGGCCGCCGACTCGACAGCATCCACGAGGTCCATCATCAGGCCCTCCCCCTGCGCGGCCGCCAGGCTGGCTCTCGTGCTTCCTTTTGCATTGACCGTCCAGGAACCAACGGGAGCCTCGCTCCGTGTGACAGGAACTAAAACAGGGCATCCTCAGTCTCATCGGCCCCGGAGCACTGTTCGGACAAACAGGGAGACTACAGGACAAGAGCGCTGCACATGGTCGGCATCAGACTGACACGCCTACTGTCAAGAAGGTGCCATGATGGAACGCGGGGCAGAGCTGGTGCGGGCTGCGCCGCTGAGTCTTTCTGAATGCTGTAGGTGGCACAACTCTCGCGCTCTGCGTTCGTGCGCGCATGTGTGAGAGAGTTTGAGAACGAGTTATCAGAGTTCCCGCGATCGATGGCTGGGTGATGTGAGAGCACCCTGCCACGGACATCGGCAGTGTGTACGGAAGGGAACGCTCGCTCTGGCAGAACCGCAGGCTGTGACCGAGGCATCAAGCTCTGCCAGACAATGCACGACGAGCACTGTGAACTTGAGGGAAGGCTGCTGAATGGCACGGGTGCTAGCTAGATGATCGGATTGTGGACACCATCTCGGTGGTTCGGGCGTCGCGGTGTCGCAGCTCACAGCAGAAACTGGTGACTGCTGGCAGGGTGGGGCGGCCCGGCCATTGCGGCCGGAAAGGATGGTCTGACGCCAAGCCGCTCCTGATATATATATTATGAGGCAACGAGGATTGCAGCCTGGTAAGGTGACGAGGGCTGGCGGAACCCTGCGCTGAGCTATGCTTGTAGGAAGCATTTCAGTCAGCGCTGATTTCAGTCAGCGCTGAGCTATTGTAGGAAGCATTTCAGTCAGCCAGCGCGGGGGGGGAGGGGCGCACGCTGATGCCGCCACGATTGACTACCGACTGGAGCACAGTTAGTGCTTCAAATCCGAACGGGGAGAGCTTGCCGAGCGGGTACTTGTAGAAGGGACTCTCTGGTGGCTGCAGGAAGGCCGCGTCGCCGCCGCCAACCTTCCGGCGAATGTCTTCCGGGCTGTAGATCCAGTGCAGCGGCATCGCGGCGGCATCAGCGACAAAGGCTCCTAGCACTGCAGCTCGTGCTCTGGCCCTGCAAGCACCGTTCAGTAGTCAAGTAGCAGTCTGCGTGATCCTTCCGTCCGAGTGGTGAATCGCGACACGATACCGGGCACCATCTCCCTGCACCAGAATTCATCAACAACTGCTGGCTCCTGCACTGCTCAGGACAGGCGGCCAGCACTTGTTGTGCTGTAAAGCCTGGGAATGGCTGTGCACACTGCGAGGCTTGCCTCGCGATGCAGCACCAGCAGAGGTTGGCCGGTAGCATGGCAGTCTCATCGTATGAGCTGGGGCACACGAAATCGTGGTGCGCAGAGTTCAGCGGTGTCCAGTGATTGCGCCAAGTTATGCACGTCTATAGTGGATTCAGAGCATAATCTGCGCATCTTGCATCAGGAATGTGGCTGTTGCGATGTAGCTGTGGAAACTGTCGCAAAGCATGGCACAGGATATATTGATAACCTGCAGAAGTAGCAGAGAGTACCTGATTGCCTCTAATTCTGCAACTTCGATGGTGTGACCCTGCCGCAGTCGAATTGCCAATTCATCCGGAATGGTGTATGTAGACTGCACGGGCCCACTGCGTGAGGACAGAACCCACAGAATGGCAATGCTCGCTGCAGCGAGCATCACATACATCCTCAGTCTGGACATGTTGATTTTCTTCTTGCTGATGGGGGGCATTGGTTTGACGAACGCGGTCACGTCGTTTTCACTGCGCGCGGGTGTCGAAACGGCTGTTCACGCGAGGAATTGCGTGACCGTATCCGTGGTGATGATCAAGGATTCCACTAGCAATAAATACGACTACTCAGATACTGATGTGGACCAATCATGGACCACGTGCTGCATGCGTGACCTGCTTGCTGAATCAGCGGATGCCGCAAGAAGCAGAGTAGCGCGACGTCGATACACCCGTACTAATTGCGATCCTATATCTTCATTCATTTCATAGTTGAGCCCATGCCGTATAATCTAGCCTGCTTCCAAGGATAGCAGGGCGCGAACGTTTGCACAAGATGGCTGGGACAGAGTTCTGGATATGTGATGCGAGTCAACTCAGTTTACGCCCAGTGAATACCACCGCACTGCCTGAGGATATAAAAGGATTCAATCGTAGGGTGCAGGCAATCGTAGGATGAAGTCGTACCTCCCTGGCAATACTCTCCGGCACTGCTATGCCCTGGTAGACATTCACCGACGTCACACACGCTGGGAGTCGACCTGTGCCGACGACATCTAGCTATACCAGGAATGGAGGACGCATCAAAGCGGCAATATGGAGCCTGTGTCTTCCCTGGCTGATGCCTTTCTGTTGGAGATGTTGGCAAGCGATACGTGTACACCGGTCCCGACAGATCTGTCTAGCGCACACGGCACCGCGTTTGTGTCCATTCGCAAGTCATATACCCAGTGAGCGCTAGGTGTGACGCATTAAGGGAGATCGAATTATCCGTTCAAAAGTGCAACCTGGCAAGCCATGCCTGGTTCACGCTCAGTCCGTCAGCAAATCGACTGCATGCTGTCCCAGGTGATGCAAGCTCTGCGGCCCACGAGCTCGACCGTCCCGCCGCCGTGCTTGATCCGGGCCGAGAACTTGATATTTTCAAGTATTACGTGCTAGGCTGTCGCCGATCTGACGGTCCAGATGGCGAAAGAGACAACGGTGCTCAGAGGCACGAGTTGTCCCGTCGAAACGTCAAATGGAAGCATGTATGTCGCACCAACAAATCATCGGAACACTTTCAAGCAGCGTGCTCTGTCACTTCAGAACTCGGGTAGAAGTCAAGCAGCCACGTGTAATCCAGTCGTTTGTCCCACCCACTATGCAAGGTCTGATATCATTCAGTCTGGGCACTGTTCTTGCTGTGATGGGCGTCTCAGTCAGCCCCATTGGAACGCAAAGGATACTTGGCCGACCTGTACAAACACTGGTGGCTGATCATGGGTGCAATGAAGCGCTGACCACTGGAAGTATACAGCAGCGTAGGTATCCAGCATGCAAGCCATCCCACACGACCAACTGCTCCCGGCTGCAGCCCATGGAAGGTGCCCACATTTACGCAAGCATGGCGGTGCAGTAATAACTGCAGCGGGACCGGCTCGTATCAGATGCTGCCTGGCCTTGCGACTGTCGCATGATTTTAAGACGTGATCATGATTCCCACACTCGATGCGACTGGACCATCGCATGCTCTGATTCGCATACATAAATTGGCCCTGTCTACAGCGGCGAGTCATTGCAATGCTGTGGGTAGGGATTGCAACGATGCACTACTTCGATGCTAGCGATGTGGAGTTGCTCGCACCCCGGGACATATAGCAACGGCGCCTTGTTGGCTTACGTTCTGTCAGTCAGTCATTGTGTCATGTGGCTAAATCTGTGGCCCGTTTTGGAGTTGGGGTAGCTTGACACTGCACAAATACATGATGCTGGTGTCGCAGCGGAGCTCCCACGTGGCAACGACAAGTGTTACATCCAGCAGGTCTTCAAAAGCGCTAGCCAAAAAATCTGATCTGTTGGGATAAAGTTTCAGGCGTTTACAACAAATGGTCACGACCAATGTACACTGGCAAAGACCTACCAACTGGTCATGACGATGACAGCAGAAATGTCTCGAGTCTGGTACTAGAGCAGCTAGCTAGACCTCTTGCCGGAGACCTGCGACGAGGGAGGGCCCAAACCTACAAGCTTAAGGGGGATGCCACATGGGGGTGCACTTCACCAAGTGTAACTTGGACATCTCCCAAGTCGAATGTTGCCTGCTTGTGTCGCCATGTTGACTCCAGCGGCTTAAACTTGTTATTGACCTCATCATGTACACCTTTTAAGCCGAACACCGTTGTTTGCATGCAGCTAAGAGAAGCCGAAAGGAAAACGGAGTTATCTGCGGGTCTTATTGCCATGGCTGCGTTTGCGGCCTTTATAACGAATAGGTCAGTGAGGCAGCCGGCCGGGACATACTGATCGCTGCACTTCACACCTGCGATGCACCTGCGATACACCTGTATACGTAGCCTCGGCACACGGTCATCCTCAAGCAACGGGATGAACAGCCTGTGCACTGCGCCAGCTCCTTCAAGTACGATGTGAAGATGTGGCATTACACATGAGCCGAAGAACAGAGCTATGTTGTAGAAGTGTAGTTCGGCGGATGACTGGGCAGACGTGTGAGTCAGCGTGTGCGTCGCACGAGCGGTTGAGGTCAGCGCTGGCGGTAACGCGAATTGTGGTCTGTGGCCACATGCTCAACTCGAACGCTGTCCGCCGATGCGCGAGAAGGCAACTAAATATGTGTCCTGCTAGTGGTGGCAGTTTTGTCTGATGCATGTCTGTTTGGCCAGTGGATCCTTTCCTGACAGCAAGGCCTGTTTTCAACATCTTGGTAACCTCTGAACAGACAAGAGCGTGGTTGCCATCCGCTGTATTGCATCGCAATGAGCATGAATTCAAGCCAAAATATGATGGGTCGCAGCATCAACGAGCCTCGAACGCAGGGTCGAAAGCCCACACGACTTGCCACAGTGGCTCTGTCTGCGAAGCGAAGCCCCTCCGCGGCCGACAATTCAAATTCTTCAGATCATGGAGGGCCCTTGAGCAAAGTTGTGCGTGATGTGCGCAATGTGGTGTTGTCAACAGCTGGTGCAGTGCTGCTGGCATATACTGCTCCGTCAAACGCACAAGCAGAACAGCTCCGGCTGTCCATATCCCGCAGCGAAGAGGTCATGCAAGTTCAGGAATCGATGTTGGAATCATGGAGTATTATTGATGACGTCTTCTTTGACAGTTCTACTCTGGTGCGTCCTACGCAGACAAATGCAGTCCGCGTTGGTGATCAAAAATGTCGAAGGCGACCGTCGTGCTTGAAAGTAAACACACAGATCACAAAATCCCTTATTTGCCCTTGCTACCGCCAGTGTGTCGTGCTGTTCCTCTTGCGTCGGTGTCTGGACCACCAACACTGCCGTGCCATCTGCGTTCGACTGACCGTCCCGTAACACGCAGAATCGCATCAATTGGCCACAACAGCTTGTAAGGGGTATGCTACGTGCAAGCCACTCGGAGGATCCCGGAAGTGCATACGATGAAGTTTCGTCTATGTTGTCGACGCTGGGCGATCCCTACACTCGCATCATCCCTCCCAGGTAACCAAGATCTCCACAAACTTTATGAAACTAGTCACTGTCACTTCCCTCGACGCGTTCTGAGTCGCACAGCGCTAGTTCGTGGCTTCATTGTCACCCGTCCACGTCACGCGCTCATGTGATGTAAGTGCCAGATCCACACCCGTGGACTTCCGCCTGCAGTGCGTACACAACATACCAGTCTGCAAGTGAGGGAGAGCTTCAGGGGGTCGGCCTTCTCCTTGCCAGCGACCCAGGAAGCAACAGAGTGGTTGTGGCAGCCCCAATCGCGAACTCGCCAGCGGAGCGAGCTGGCCTGCGCCGCGGCGACGTCCTCGTCGCAATTGACGGCCAGGAGGTTGATGCTGATACTAACGTCGCCGGACAGCTGCTGCGTGGTAAAATAGGCACACAAGTCTCACTCTCGTTCGTCCGGTTCACAGGCGGGTACACGCCGGGCGTCGCTGCCCGCGCGCCCATGCCACGCTCCAGCAGCGCTCTCTCTCCACGCAGCATGCAAGACACATCCGGCGACTCACTCGGCGGCGGCCTGCGAGCGAACGTGTCCAATCCAGCTGCCAGCACCACCTCCCCACCAGCGCCTGGCCTGCAAACAGTCACGCTGCAACGTGCGCCAGTCCGCATCAGCTCCGTCGTCTCTGGCAGACTACCGATGCGGGGGCAGCCCATTGGCTACATCCGCCTCGCCCAGTTCAACTCATCTGCCCCTCAGGACATGCATGATGCAGTCGATGGCCTCATGCAGCAGGGTGTCCGCGGGTTCATCCTCGACCTGCGCGACAACCCTGGTGGCCTTGTGGCCGCCGGTCCGCCCCCATATCCCCTGCCACCTCCTGCCTCACCTCTTTCATGTTTTCTGGCAGCGTGCTGGTTTCTCCCTCCCGCCGGCTGGTCACCTCAAGCCACTTGCACGTAGCTTCAAGTAGCTCACAGCGACTTAAGTTCCCAGTGCGCCATCATTGCCGCCGTGATGATCTGTGCAAATTCATGCTGGACAGCACTGGCATAGCTCCTGAATTGGTTGCACCTAGCCACCCTGGGCCAAGCTGGGTGGTGGTGTCGTGCATTCACGTGGCCACGGCCGTGTCCAGGTTGCACGGCACCTGCACCACTACCGAGTGCTAGTACCCACACTGGCCGGCACAAAGTGTGAGATGCCATCACAGAGGCGCGGTGACAGCTGCATCGAACAGCGGCGTTCACCACTTGAATCCGATCAGCACATCACTGATTCACCCAACGTATATGAGAGTGTGCAGCGCGAGTGCAACTGCAGTGCGGTTCCGGAGGTCACAGATTGCAATCGGCCTGTGTGTGGTTACATCGAAGAGGGGCACGGTCACAGGTGCATCACGCAACAGCGTACAGGTCTCGAATCAGACCACC
>JAUMHO010012389.1:0-10121 GCA_032360965.1 Ulva armoricana | reverse complement strand
CTACGAACATGTGCACTGCTCGACAGTATCATACGCAATCTTATGCCCCCTGTGGCCATACTCCGATTCGCAACAGAGTGAACCGCCCTGAATCGTTCAAGTCAAGGCTGTTCCTGCGGGGAAGGGTTCTAGCACACCGCACGCGGTGGTGGTGCTGCTGCAGGGATGCAGCCCGGGTCTGGTTTCAGTGAATAGATGTCGACACATTCAGTGAACAGATGTCAATACATTCATCCTACATTGCGGGGGATGCGGCCCTGGAAGTAGACCCATCAAGCGCGAATTTCGCTATGCGTACATCCCAATTGACTCCGGCCAACACGATGCATGCGCCGTATGTACGGTAACCTTGCTGTCACAGTCGCAGGCCCAGTCGATGACGGTGTGCATGTATACATTCACCGAGCATTACTGAATATTAACCCCACGCGCGCGGTTCAGCGTTGTTCAAAGTGTTTGCGGACAGACTGTCAGACAACATCCTTCGGAGCATGCGTACACACCAGGCTCCAAACAAACCGGATGACCGCTCGAGCCACCCCTTCACCGGTGAAGGGTACCGAATCCCTTTGAGTGACAGGGCGCTGTGTGGCGGGTGAAGACTTATCTAGAGCTGCTGTGCTGCAGCATGGATGTCACCAAAGGCCGACTTCTCGAGCCTTTACGAGGGCAGCATGCCGTTTGCGGACATCGAGCGGGCAGCCTGGCAGTACTGTGCCTTCTTAGCCGCAGTGCTCGGCAGCGCGATGGTGAGCAGCACAGCGACGGCCACCTGGCTGCTCCTCAAATC
Source organism: Ulva armoricana (assembly GCA_032360965.1). Classification (NCBI taxonomy): domain Eukaryota; kingdom Viridiplantae; phylum Chlorophyta; class Ulvophyceae; order Ulvales; family Ulvaceae; genus Ulva; species Ulva armoricana. The sequence goes on along the minus strand of JAUMHO010012389.1, from coordinate 9,331 downwards.
GCGCTCCTGATTTCCAACAAACGCGCTCCTGATTTCCAACAAACGAAGAACGCCATCTGTACATGTCTTCCGCATGCAGATCCCCAGCAGGCCATCTCCGCCGGTGGCATGATTGGTTGGTTAGTGCTCTTGTGCATGTTCCACCGTTCCTGATTGGTTGATCAGTGTGCTTCCACATGTTTCACTATGTGGGCTGCAGCATCCGGGGCGCTTACGGCCCAGACTTGGAATAGTTTCCCGGCTCGACCTGGCTTGAAGTCAGCTCACATTCTGGGATCGCGCCCATGTTCAATTATACTGTACGCTATGCCATGTACATTATGCAGTTGCGGTGCTTGCTTTGTATCAAACACTCTACCTCTTGCAGCATAAAATGGGGTGCCCGCAACAATCGGTAGCCGGCTCCCGGATAGAGGCTGCTGACTTGCGTTAAGCTGCGATCGCCCTGTAGGATGTACAGCTAGCTAGCCTTCTGACTGTGGCCACTCCGCGCCCGTTTTAGAACACGCAATTGCTGACAGAGTCAAAGGTTTGTAGCTTACTGGTCTCGAGAACTGTAGCTCGGGTGAAGGGGCTTGACGCACGTGCAGCGTTAGTTTTCTCTGGCCGCGGGGCAGCCCTGAAGCATGCATATGGATGTGGACCGGTTTTGGTGTGTGATGTGCATGCAGTGCATGCGTGTGGTGCCCGTCGCCACACATGCTGAGGGGTCAGTGTGTTGGTTAGCGATGCTTGCAGTGCGCGCAGGTGCTACATGTACAGGTGCTGTGCTCAACTGTAACTCTGTCTGGTGCATCGTTTCCAACAGGCGTCAACGAGGCGGCAGCAACATGGCTCCGCAACGCCGCAGGGTGCGTGTAGGTTGAAGGGTTTCTTGCATGCGTATGTGCCTATATAGCCTGCGGAGTGGACACGTGCCGTTGTACTTGCTTGGCAAATCAAGAGACTTGTCAGCTGTTGAGACTCCGTCCTGGTCTGGGACCACTCGCAGTGGGGTGATCACCGCGTTAACAATTGTGAATTCACACTACAAAAATGGTAGAGTGCAGAAGATGTGCATTTCGGGGGACCAAAAGTGCATCAGGCTGTGGATGTACAACACATGTTTGCCAAGGCGCAGTTGATGTCATCGCAGACCTGCATCGGGCTGCATCCGGATGAACATCGGCCGGTGCTGTGTGTCCATGTACATCACCGACCGCACTTGAAGTGCATCCAAACAACCGCGTTCACACTGAGTCCCTGCTTGTGTGGTTCCTCAATCAGCGTATACAGTCACAACTACTGCACAAGCTAGCATCACTCCAGTTGCTCTGCGAGGACTGAACACAGATGCATCGGCCTAGAGCGACCAGGCCAGGCAGCTCCGAGCTAGCATCTCACACCGCTAATCCAAGAGACTCCAGGCGCCCCTGCCCCGGGAACAAGATCTTTTTTATAGACGATGTTGGCCACTACCAGCCAGCAGTGCACTACACAGGATGCCCCACTGCTACTACATTCATCACAATCAATCGCGGCTGGACCTGCAGGGGCACCCAGGATGCAATCGAGCCACCAGGCCAGCTTTACTCTTTGAAATCACATGTGTACATCGCCACTGATGATAGATACGCACAATAGATATGGCAGAACGAGACCACGCGGGCCGTCCCAAGCACACAACCCAAAACACTTCCCCCCCCCGAGCACTGGCGAGCAGCGAGGCGTGTCGCACCGCTGCTGCTGTACACTGCCACATCATGCCAGGAGGCTGCCCCTTATTAACATTCCCCTTATTAACACTCAGCAGCTGGGTGAGGGCACGCCACCGGTGCCACCCTCTCGCCCACCCACACACTTGAGGCCGCCGCCGCTCCAATTGCTGCTTGCGGCGGTTCGTAATTCACAGAACCGTCGGCGGTCCAGTCAGGACACTGCGGCCGATGTCCCATCTCTCCCATCACCGCAAGACCTGCGCCAACAGTCCAACAGCCGCGTGCCGGGGTCACACCCCCCACCTCCAGCACCCCCAACGCCATTTGCATTGGTGCTGCCCCTCCCGCAGCACCTCACAGGAATACGCCAACTGCGTCGCTTCAAACCGGCAAATCGGCATCTCGGCAGAAGCTCGTGGACACGGTGCCGCGGTAGAACTCATGCATGCATTGCTGCAGCGCACTTCCACCTTCCGGCCGTGCCTGCGGCCTGGGCTCAATCCCGAATCGGCACTCCATGGCCCGGACATGTATACCTGCATGACTCCCCGCATCTCTGCTGAAGAACCCTCCATGCGAGACCAAGGGCGCCCGTTGCTCCCAACCCCATTTGCATTCGCTTGCAGTCTCCGTCTGTTGCCACAGACCCGTGCTTTCCTGCCTTCCCCAGACATTGGCCTATCCTCAGACTCCCTCCCCCCGCTCCATGCACACACACACACACACACACACATATCACACGCGTGCCATTTCAAATGGCTCAGCTTGCTGGACGCGCCGCAACAGCATCACATTACAGGTTGCGGCGGTCAAAGCCGCACTTCCAGGGCCAGTCTCAGAAAACCCAAAAGGCAAGAAATGGGAGCCACGATGCTTGACCCCCCCACCGGTGCGCCGCCGTACCAAGGAGCCCTAGTCATCATGTAGCAGTGGAAACCACGCGCCATCAGAAGGTGCACCCACGCATCCCCGCGTCCTTTCAGTGATGCCATCGCACCCCCACGCTCACCCTGCTCGCTGTTCCCCCAGCCGAACCCAACAAACGCATTATAACCAGGTGCTGAGCCCGGAAAAGAAAATGCAGCACAAGCACACGGCGTCACCAGGTCCTGCCGCTGGCGTTATCCGCCCACACAAAGTAAACCCCTGCCGATCGTCGCCCAGAACTCCTGCTGCTCGACAACTACTTCCTACTGCATGTACTGGTCATAAGCTAGTCAAGAAAAATGATGTAGATGCTATGCCATATGAAAAGAGAGGCGGTATACTCTGGCAGAAGGGGTTGCGGGCTCGTGGGCCTGGGCTCCGAAGCCACCTGCCCCACTGCCACAGCTTGGCCGCACACCACTGTGCGCAGCAATGCATGCGCACCGCAATGCATGCGCACCGCAATGCATGCGCACCGCAATGCATGCGCACCGCAATGCATGCGCCCCCGGCATGATGCCTGGCCCACTTGCGCCCGTGACTGGATCACCCGGCACAGCCGCAGCCGCATGCATGAGCCCCCGCACCCGCACTTGACCCTCCTCCGCACTTCGGCCGCTGATGCAGTTCAACTTGAGATTTCACCACACCGTGGCAATACAATCAAACAAATCAAACCGTGGCATGCTGTGCGCTGCGGCAGACCGACCCGGGCGGCCCCGGCACCGCACGGGGCTGTTCGACCCCCCTTCGCCTGCCGCCCGGCACTCCCTGACAGTCGATTCAACGGACGACCCAATCCGGCGGCCGGAGCGCCCCACCGCCGCTCCTTGCACCCTGTCGCTGCTGCCAACGCTTGTACCGCCGTTCCCACGGCTTCCACCGGACCGCGCTCCTTCTGCACTCCCCCTTGGCCGCAAGGTCTGCACACACGCCCCCCCGGTTCACATGCGCCGCCGCAGACTCGCCCGCACACTCGCCCGCCGTGCCCGCACCCGGCGTTCCTCTAGCCACAGTCCGAGGCCGCCCTCCTCCCGGCGCGCCCATTCGCACTCCCAGCATCTCTTCACACCTCTCGCACGCTCAGCATCCTCAGCATGCACAGCGTGCGCAGCAGGCAGCACCAACGATGCTGCAAACACGAGTAGCACCTCTTGTGCGTCGGTACCACTCATCAGCGCCCACAAGCATGTCCTTATGGATACGGCAATGTGATCATGCATACCCCGGCCCCGGCCCCGGCAGCAGCGGCAGCGCCGAGGGCATTCGCACAGGTCGTAGCCCCCGTGCTGCCCGCCCCCATGCATGCTGCGGCACCACCACGTCTTCATGAATGTCGCGGCGCCCACCGGGCTGCCATTGGGCTGCCAACCACGGCGCACTCACTGCTGCACATGCGCCCCCTCTAAACTCGCACACATGCGTGGCCTTGGCCACTTCAGCCCGATGGGCTGTGAAGCATCTGATGAGCACCGGGAGCATGTGAGTAGCCATATCAGAGTGGTCACGTAAGCAGCTTGTGGACATCCAATGTGGACATCCAAGCAAGCGTGGACATCCAAGCGGCCGCATCTCAGTGGGAGCATCTTCAGCTCGGGTACGCCAGCATGGTGGCATGTAAACCACCATGCTAATGCTACCCTTGACACCCCTTGCTACCCTTGACACCAAATCTCCTTACTGTGCACACCATACTCGTCACGCATTGGCATGCTGATGTGCACATGTGCACGCCGTGAACACCAGCGCTACCTCTGGACACCCGGCGGCGTATGCCCCCTCTGGTCACCAGAATCGCAACGGCCTCCGGAATCCTCTGTGCTGGCTCCGCGGCGCATAAATCTGTAACGCGATGTTGTGGCGCCGCTGCCGTGCGCAGCGCTGATAGGGTTTCTGTCTGCGCTTGTCGTCGGCCGGTGGCACCGGCGTGCGCTCGCATGCCATCCATGCACGGCTACCACATGGCGCAGCACACAGCAGAGAACTGCAGCATCTTTGCAAGTTGCATGCACGTGCACGCTGCCGAGCTGTCCTGCGGCGGATGTAACCGCACAGTTTACGACCCTCAGAAGCGGCAGATACCCCGAGCTCGGGTCGCAGCGGTGGCTTAGGTGCATGCTGTATGCATGTAGGCATGACACTGCGGCCGTTGCCTACCACACACGCCATGGCTCAGGGTATGGAAATAGATCAAAATGCGCTTGCACCTCTGCCTCCTCATCTTAACCCTGATTGCTTCGCGGTCCACCCCGACAACACAAACTGGTCGCGGGCGCATCGGGGTCGCTCCCAACTCGCCGCAAGAACGCCGGATTGGTGGGGAGTTGCTAGGCTGCTGGGACGCGCTGGTTTGGTGAGAGCATGCATGCATTTACCCCCTGGCGTGGCTCTCGGCACAGGGAATCACCCGGTAGGGCCAGGGGGAGCCAAGGGCGCGCCACACCCTGGAGCGGCATCCCGGGCAGCCTACAGGCACCCCCGGTTGCTGCCCGGGCTGATGCCAAAGACCTTCGAGACGGCGGCGGAAAGCGCCGCGAATTGAGGGGAGTCCCGCCGCCGCTCCGTCTTCTGCGCATACATATCTGTCATGCCCTCGGCGCCCTGTGGGAGGTCCTTCCGGAACCAGTCTTCGTCCGTGATGACGCTGAGGCTGCCAAGCTTGTCGGCGAAAGCCTCCGCGGATGACGCGCCTGCCGCAAACACCGCCTGAAAGTACTGCTCGGGAGCGGCGGCCACGGCTTCTCCATCAATCCCTGCATGCCGGTGACGGTTCATGCATCGCAACGAAGGGCTTCGGGTGTACCAGCTGGAGGCACACCGGCGCGTCAAGGGCTACGGCCGTATTGATCAATCGATGGACACCTGCGTTTGAGCTAAGCACTACCTGGACAGGGATCTGATGTGCGAATCTGGGCACAACGCGCAAGTGAACAGGAAATGAACCAAAGCGGGTATATATGCTTGCTGCCGCCCAACCCCCCCTCCCCCCCCCTGCCGGAAGTGTGATGAATGCTTGCCTGGAACCGGTGGCACAGTCATTCCGGAACCCTATACTAACGTACGGTATCAGTATACTATGCACATTTGCATCGGAGAGAGGCGTGGGCACAGGTGCATCACGTGACAGCGTACAGGTCTCGACTCAGACCACCTGATCATCAGACCACCTAATCACCTAATCATACACAGTATGCGTAAAAGTAATGTAGTGCATGTGTTGCACCTCCGGGGCCGCGGTGGAGGGCACACCGCACAGCAGGCACAGCAGGCACAGCAGGCACAGCAGGCACAGCAGGCACAGCAAGTACAGCAGGCACAGTAGGCACAGCAGGCACAGCAGGCACGCGGCGGCACGATGATGGACGTGTGCTGACTTGACTTTGTACGGATTACCCTGGGAGGCGGAGGCGGGTGCAGCATGCATGCGGGTGGGCGGAGGCGGGTGGAGCATGCATGCGGGCGGGCGGAGGCGGGTGCAGCATGCATGCGGGTGGGCGGAGGCAGGTGCAGCATGCATGCGGGTGGGCGGAGGCGGGTGGAGCATGCATGCGGGCGGGCGGAGGCAGGTGCAGCATGCATGCATGCGGGCGGGTGGAGGCAGGTGGAGCATGCATGCATGCGGGCGGAGGCGCACGCGTGTACGGTATGCTGGTGTTGTGATCCCATGCCGGGCCTGCAATCGATCGCCACTGCCGAATCTGATCCTTAGAGAACGGCCATGCACCGTACAGAATGAAGTAGAAGGTGACGGAGATCGCCCACACGTCGCACGCGACGTTGAAACGGTCCACCACCTCCTCGTCGGGGCACCCCTCGAGCTGCAGCCGCTGTGGCGCCGTCCACATCGCTGCAGTCACCTGCGCCGCCGGGGTGTCGGCCCGCCCGGGCTCACAGTCTGCCAGCGCCTGGATGCCAGGCCGACATGTCGGCAGATCAGCAGGGTAGGGGTTGACAAAGTTTCTCAAGGTTGAAAGTCCCGCAGTACCCGAACACGCGTCGACGCCGTTTGTCGGCTTCTGCCGGAGCGGGCTTGTTTAGCTTGCACGCATGTGTATCATGCATGCATGCAAGCAACGCATGCGGTGGAGTGGCGCGTACCGGTCCTGGGAAAGCAAACGGAATGATCTTGATGAGGGGGATCCCACGGTCGTTCCAGTGGGTGAAGAGGCTGCTGGGGGTGAGAGAGGAGAGGAACCGTTGGAAGCGGTGGAGGTACTGCGTGGCCAAGGTGACCTGTTGTACGAGGAAGCTTGCGGCGGGCAGCGGGAGGCCCCCTGGGCCACCTCGGCGGACCATGGAGAAGAGGCAGCCGCCGCTGCAGTGCTGGAGCTTGAGGAAAACGAAGGAAGGTGTGCGGAAGGTGGACTGGAGTGACACCAGGTGCGGGTGGACCATCATGCTGCGAAGCAGGCCGCTGAGTCAGCGTTTAGTGGATTCAAGTGGACTCGACGGGGTGCATCGCAAGCTTAAGGGGCCGTGAGGCCCGGGCGATGTCCGAAGTGGTACACCGGGCCCCCTGCCCAAAGAGCAGGGCCACAATCTGTGTTGGAGTCGTGCGAGGGAGGGTGCTGGGGGGGCCGTCGTCCGGTCGCATACAGCACTCCGTGGGCCGCCTCCCCTTGGGTCATATGATAATCATTATTGCGGACTGGCACGCTGCTTGCGTTCATGGCACACAACATGCGTGGACATGCCCGGACGTAGCAGGTGCTGTGGCCAATCCCCGTTTGGGTTTGGCGCGATGCCCGATTTTATTTTCATTTTCGGTCTGCGTGCACACAGTTAGCATGCATGCATGCATCATTGCTGGTGTGCCCCAGAGACCCGATACAGAGCCGGCATGCCACAGTGAGGCCGGAACGTTGACTGTGCCCGAGGCAAGCCCGGGCTGCCAACCTGTGCAAGGCACGCCGCCGGTGTCGACAGCAGCTCCAGCGGTCCAGGCGTCGACTGGGCGTGCCGCACATGCCATGCGTGTCAGCCGGGCAGGGGAGCACTGGCCCCGCGGAAGGCCGGAGCTGCATACATGCGCACCACCCCCGGCGCAGGGCCGAGTCGATCTCTCAGATCTAGTCACGCTTCGCCCGCTCGGTCTGTGACAGCAACGCCCGCACGCATTGTCTCACCTCGGTTTTGAAGATACACCACCGGGGGTGTGGCTACCGGCACGGGCCGCACCTGCACAACCGGAAGAGGCCTGCGGCCACGGCTGGGCGGCGTGTGAGGGCGTGGAGGGTAAACACCAGAAGCAGCACCCTGGCGCCGCCTTCGATGGAGCTCGCCTCGAACACCATGTGGTCGCCGCCTCCCAGGTCTCCCTCCTGCATGCATGAGGCGGCAGTCAGCAGCTGTGAGGGCGGCTTCAGGGGTCCACAGGGGAGGTGTGCAGGGCCGCCTGCAGATGTGGCGGACGCATTCCAGCCATGCGGGGCGGTCAAGGACGTGCAGCGTCTGTCTGTGGGAGAGTTGAAACGTGGCCAACATTGATCGATCAGCACAACGTGGCCATGGCTCCAGGGTTGCGGCTGCACCGCAGTTGTACTGCTGGATGAGAGTTGGGGTGGGTGGTCACGGCCCGCCGCGAGGGTGGCCGCATGACAAATCGGGCGCTTAAGCCATTGTGGGAGCGGCCTGGCTGCCTGATGCATGTGCATGCATGCGGGGTGGACTGCGGCGTTCGGAGAGGTCGGGGCTGGAACACGGCAGCGGCGCTGTTGCAGGGCTGGCTCTGCTTCGGCGACGGGACAACTCCAAACACGATCGTGTTCCGGTTGTGTCAGCAGTGTCGGTGCAGATGAGTCGGATGGTGCGGCATTGGGGCGCCAACGCTGCGGCATCCGGATGCTACGACCTTCAAGTAGGTGACGTCGGGGGGGCACGTGCGCAAGGCCTCGGCGGTCCGGCAGAAGACTACTAGTATGGGATCCCGGAGGGGGTGTGGCCTGCTTCGTACGCACTGGGGGGGCAGCCTGAGGCGAGAGCGAAAATGTAAATGTAAATGTAAATGTGACACTTACTCGCCATATCCTACAAGGACCTTGACATCTCCGGATAACCGGGACCACGGGCCAAGGGGGTAAACCACCTGGAACCCCCCCCCCTCAGACAACCGCACGCAACTCACAGGGCCTCCTCCTGTGCTAAGCGAGGTGGTCGCGCGTGCTAAGCGAGGTGGTCGCGCGTGATTGTGTTTGAAACCCAGGGGGGCACGCGGAATCGAGCCCAAGACCTTCCGAAGAAGGGGTCACCTTTTTTATAGTCCTCCGGCCACTGGACCGTGTCCGCTCCCCTAGGCCTGACAGCCACCTCTGCCGGGTTTGGTCTGTTTCTGCGGACCCGCACCCAGACGCTGCGGTCTGGTCCTTGCAGTTGCACGCGTATATACGGAATCGTTGCACGTTCTAATGATGGATGAGCCCGTGGCCGTCAGGGACAAAACCTCGCTTTCAACTGGGCTCCATGTCGGTCAGCATGTTCTGTGCACGCGAACATCAACAATCACACATGTGCGTCGTTCGATGGGGACGGCGTTAACGACAGCCGGCTAGGCGTGACAGCCTGGATCCCCGACAGCTACCTTCGAATTCCGTGGCGGTCCTCAGACGCGCGACGCGGGGCAGGTGACGTAGTTAAAAAAAAAAAAAAGGAGGATCGAGAATCACGCCAGACCCAAACGGGCATCGGCCACAGCACCCCTACAAGTAGGG
>JAUMHO010012378.1:0-10121 GCA_032360965.1 Ulva armoricana | reverse complement strand
CATGGAAGACGTTCTGCTCTCAACAGGCACCGCCGATCAAGGATAGTATTACGTATTTCATGTTCAATAGACATAATGTTCGGGCATCATGTTTGGGGAGTTTGCCAATCTGACCCTTTCACCCCTGTTCAGTGGCAGTCGCTGACATGGGCGTCTTGTTCTCATGGCTGCTTCCTGGAATGTTACGCTGACCTATTGTCATGGTGGCAGTTCGACGACGAAGAGAAAAAAAAAAAAAAAAAAAAAAATCGGGCGAATGGAGCGAAGAACTAGTACCTGTTGATACAAAGTCGATGTAATGGGTTTCCGGTCGCACGTGCAATGGGTGAATATGATCGTTTGAAAGTGTGCATGAGTGGTATGCTTAATGCATGAGTGGTCTGCTTAATGCATGTGGTGGTCTCGTCACAGCTGTGGTTGAGTCTGTCAGTAAAACTCGTCTGCCAGCGTGCGAGTAGCGTGTGGGATCTATGTGGTGTACATGTGCGGCTGCCAAATTAAGTGCACCATTTGCAACCCAGCATGCGCACGGCCGTCGTCACGAAGTACTTGTATGACTTGTACAAGTATAACTGCATAATAGCACATCACACAACGGAGGACATAGGCTCGGTGGGCCTGCTTCAAGGTTTGCAGTCTCCCCACGTGAGTACTCCCCGCGTTGACCCTGCATGCTCCGCAGTAAATTCCATGCCTGTGTGTATACTTCTAGCCGTAGGCTCCAGCCACCGCCTAACTCATAGTAATGAATTATCCATGTCCACATGTACCGCAAGGATGGTGGACTGCTGAACGGGTTGTATTTGGGGCCTTGGATGGTATTCGGCGTGTACATTACTGTGGCACGAAAGGTAGGCGTGATGTACCCTTTCCCTAACAAAGTGTCCCGAGTATATGCCCAAGGATGACCTCACAATTAGAGCTCCACCAGTGATTCTGTCAAGTGCACCCTCAGTTGACTGGTGTCCAGCATGTTATGATGTACGGTACCATTCGCATTTGTTCTTGCGCCACTGTGGTCGCGCCGTTAACGATGCCGTTCGCGCTATAGTATTACAAGGACACCGGCTGCCAGGGCTCCCACGCAGCCAGTATTCCTCCACAGCAACACGCAGCCTCGAGGTGGCTTGGGGTGTAAGTGGGGTTGGTGGTGCATGATGCTTCGAGCCGTGACAGCATGTCACTCTTGCATGCAGGTTGAAAAAAAACGTGTTTGCGATGCCGTCGTCGCACACCCCACTCAATGGTATCAATACCATTGAGTACGATCGGCCGTGATTTTCCTGTCCCGACCGCGACGATGCCAATGACTATGCACTACGTGCAGGTCATGCCATGTTTCAGTTCGGGTGCTTTGCAGACACAGACGGATGAAGGAGTCTTGGTGATGCGGTGGCCCTCATAAATCAAGCTGCCTTCCTGCTTGTTGCGTGGTCACGGGTGCGCTTGCAGATATTCTGTTGTAGTAATTGGCCAGCTGCTGGTCTGGTGCACCATGGTTTCATGCATGCCGGTGTATCATGATTTGACCTGTTGAGCGAGAAAGCGGATCCGGAAGTTGGTGGCAGTAAAGTCAACGGGACTTGCAAGTTGACATACATGCACCATTGCACTTCCACTTGTTTACAGTCGAGTGCACGTGGGGTACGCATAAGGCCCAAAACAGACATGTCATGTGAGGTACACATGTTGCCTTCTTTTGGATGATTGAGGGAGGAGATCCGCTGGCATGATCAAGGGGTGGCCATGTGTTTCTGCCATGAACGTACGCTCCAAAATCATAAATGGACATCTCTACTATCTAAAAGGAGTACATAGTAACTTTTACAGATACTGTACAACATTTTGTGTAAGATACTCTGAGTCCCTGTGCTAGGACTGGTGGTGGCCAGCCAGGGTACAGGGCCCGCTGCAACACAGCCAACGCATGGCGTGGCTTAGGGGTCTTGACGGTCGCCTGAGCGAAATGGGTCTCAGAAAGCAGCTGCAAACCGTATATGTACCTGGACTTGAAGGACGTCCTAATGCGCCTGTATATTTTGGCAGGCGTTACAGGTTCTGCAACGTCAGTAGGTTGCATGCCGTGTCTTTTGCTTGTGCCGGCCCCAGCTGGGTTGAGAACTTTGTTGATAGATATGTATGCCAGCAGAAGTAGCAGCCAGGCACTGACTCTGCTGACTCTGCTGTTGACCTTACCTTCATCTGATGAGATCTCGGGTTGGCCCACTGGCATCGCTGCCTCACCCAAAAAAATTGCACAACCAATTCTAAAGGAAGTGCCGTGCTTTCAGGCGAGCAAGAGCACGCATCACAGCGGCCGGCAGCAGCAGTGGGCACAGCCAAAAACCGGAGGTGTGCCCCCCTGCAATCTCCACCAGCTCCCATGCAGGCACCTTGCAGGCATCGCTGCATTGCGCCGGCTCATGCTGCGCATGCTCCGTGGCACCCTTCGAGTGCTGCGCAGCATCCACATGCGTGCTGCCCGACACCCTTAACAGATCCTTGTACAATGCCAGCCCGTTGTCATGTGTAACCATCCAGTCGTCGCGGCACTGCAGCTGCACCACGACCCGCCCCCTGGAGCCATCGCCCGGGCCTGGCATCGGAGCAGGGTGCCCACGCAAGTCGGGGGCGAGGCTGGTGAAGAAGTGGCAGTACTCCTCAAAGCGGCCCTCCACCGTTAATTCGTCGCTACAGCCGGGTTCACGGTGTCGCAGCGAGAGGTCCGGGTGTTCCGGAACTTTCTCGAGCGCACTCCAAGCCACTGAGCTGTGAAACATTCCTGCACATGCATGGCCGCCGTGATACGTGCAGGACCCCTGGAATGCGTACAGTTTAGGCCAGAACACCCCGGGCGCTCGTGGTGGTCGCTCAAGCTTGGTCGCTATCGGACGAAGGTGTTTTATCTGGATAACAGACAGGGATGGTCTTTTGCGCCCCGAAACCCCAAAAAAAAACGGATGCGAGATTCCAGAACCAGAGATCGGGGAACACGGCACGCTACGAAGGACTGCCCGGAAGCGGTTCAAAGAATCCCCCGTTTTGGGGCCGAGAATCCAAAACCTGAACGGGGATTTTGGGGTCGGCACATCCCTGCTGCCAGGTTCCCCGCCAACCTTACTATACAGATAGGTAGGATATACCCCGGAGCTGCATTAGTTGATTTGATTGCATGATTGGAGCTTGAGAACAGATTTTTAGGCCTTGGCCCCGAAAAGTAATCTCGACCACACAGCAGTGCTGTGACAGCACAACACAGGAGTGCGACTGATGGGACCTGACTCTGTCATGCAGATGACTCTGTCATGCCGCTGCTCCCCTCCCCACAACCTTGTACTACTAGAAGGTAGCACTGTCCGAACACGGTCGCGCACAGACTGCATCACATGAGCAGGCTACATGCCGGCGCACTGCAGCTGCGCCAATATTTACACTGGCAGCTCACAACTATTCGCGTAACAGCGGCTGCTGCATGCTGCAGTGCCACACAAAGGAGACAATGTGTAAGAGGAGATCCAAGCTGTTGGATCTACGCTTCAGGACCTGTCCCCGGACGTCATACCTGTGCCCCCACACTACAGAACATGCACTCCAACGCTAACGTACAAAAGAACTGGTACATGCTCTGTGGTCTTCCTGTTCAAGCAAGCCTCGCGAGTCCGCTTTGGGGAGTCAAGAGTGTTGCTTGCGCCGCTGTTGCGGGTTGGGGAGTCAAGAGTGCACGAATTCTGTGGTTTGTCGAGGATTTATTGTGCGGCTGCGCTGCATCTGCTTTTTGTGTGAATTCATCAGCGCAGCTCTGCATGCCCTTTCACCGTGTGCCTGGAGCGACCTAGGCATGCAAAGCACCAAGCACGTCCGTATGGGCTGCAATGGAAGGAGCAGGAATGTATCGGCGCAGACCTTTGGCAAAAGGCTCCGCCACGCCGTGGCAGCCCATGTAGGGGATGACAGCGAGGGGGCCAGAGTGCAGCCGGGACGCGAGCGCGGCTATGGCGCCGCCGTAGCTGGCGCCGGTGACGGCGAGGGGCATGTTCCAGGCGGCGCGAGCCCAGTGCAGCAGGCACGCCGCCTCCATGGCCATCGCGTGAGCCTGGACAAGGCGATCATGCACCGTGTCAAGGCAGAACTCGAGCTGCCCTTCGGGCTTGCGGTGGCCGTAGAATGGTGCGGTGGGCAGAATCCCAATTACCCCCTGCAGGACAGGCGGCCGGGTTACCGTCCCCCCCTGGTTCATTAGTTGTTTGGTCGTCAGGCGTAAGTGTACGTTACACAGACTGTTGACGGCAGGGTGTATAATACTGTGAATGGCACTGCTGGGAATTCCGGATGTCTCGATAGGGAGTTCCCTGTTTCTTCATGGTTTTGGTTCATGCCTTTGGGTTTGTACCCAAAAGTCTGGTGAGACAGCCTCGCGGCTTGGGCACAGCAGTGAGTACAATGCCAAGGGACTTTCAAAGAGATGGGGGAGATGGAAGGGTAGATCGTAGAGATTCAGACAAGAGGAGGCCGGCTGTAGAATCCTGTGGGGAGGGGGAGGGGGGGGGTCCACGTGAGGGGGGCGGGTGAGAGGGGCTCACACTGTATACATCCCAGGCTAAAGGTATAAGGTAGGAGGTGGTGGAACTCACCTGCAGCGCAAGGGAGTCTGCGTAGAGGCGGCGCCTGAACCCTGCTCCGGCGTCTTGCATGGCCGGCAGCATCACACAAACTCCAGTGATTGGCACTGCTGCAAACACGAACGCATGGTCATACTCAATCTGGTGCGCCTGTATGCTCCGTCAAACATGCAGCTGCGTGTCATTTGTGGTGGATGGCGACACAGAGTGGACTGGAGGGCTGGCGCTGATGAGTGTGCACATCGAATCACGCGGAAGTAGAGCACCTGGATGTTACAGGAGTTGTTGACATGCTGTTCACGCTGAGATCGATGATTCGAACACATCGATGCATCGAACAGCTCACCCACGACAGACAGGCACAGTACCAACAATCCGAGGCCAGGTACCTCTGGGTGGCTTTAACAGCTTGAAACGACAAACTTTACTCCCTCTTGGCATGAACCGCGACAAAGGGCTTACGAAGGAGCCGTCCACTGCATGTATGCAGGCAGCCATGTTGTCCGCAAGCAGCGCCCCTCGCTGTTCCTGTAAAGCTTGGACAACCATCAGAGCAGGCTCAGGAGCGGGCGAGGATGTATCCAGCACTTGTTGCATCACATCTACACCAAGAGTACATCACGTCGGTTAAGGTTCCACGCCGAGTGGTGAGGTTTACTCCCGCGGGCGCAGCCGCAGACGTCATGAATACTGTGGCATGCCCTCGACAGCGGTGGCAGTCGCGGTAGCATGTGTGTCGTGTTACAGCATGTAACGCATGGGTTTTCTTGATGTAACGCATGGCCGCCATGCTTGCACACCAGTCCCATCGCCACCGCGTGTAGGACCGAGCATGGACGCGGTCAATGCAGTGCAATACATCGGCAGGCATGTGCTGCTGCCTCACGCAGCGGAGCGCATCTGCTGGTCCCCACAGGTGATGCACATGGCTCAGCAGGTTCCCCGCATCTGGCATCTGCCTACAGTCTAAGTTCTAGCGGTAGGTAGCATGCTCCCACCCGTGGGGATTGCGTCCCTGTTTCCAGGAACAGTCAGTTGCGCATAGCTCACGCGCGCATGCGCCGTATCGCATTGCGGATCCCGCCCGCATGCGTAATCTTTAATATCTACGCTGCCACGCACACACGACGGAAAAAACCAGAAGGTTTACGCGACCACCCTCTGACCCGTGTGGCGTGACTCTACCAGGACCGTCCTGCACGACCTCCACCTCAACACCAGGCCGGTCCTCCCTCCCCAGCCCCTATCCTTACTCCAGTCAGACCCCCCTGCTCCCCCCCTTCCCCTCTGCAACGATAACTCTCCACACGACCGACCCCCACCTGCCTGCCCTCCCCACCCTGTTTCGGTCGTTTGCACTCCGGCCGCCCCCGCCCCAACATTGATCGCGGGCCTCCCGTGGAGGGGGGTGCCACATGGCCGACTTTGCTGCCATGGGCGATTGCCCTTGTCATGCGTCATGGGCACCGGTGGGGTGAGCATGCAGGATTCTGAGGCATGCGGGATTCCAGGGCTCTGTAATGCGCTGCAGTGTTTCTGCTTGGCTGCTGCTACATTTGGGGCATTATGAGCGATCTGACGATTGTATTGATTGGTATATGTATTTGTGGATTTTGGTCGCGGCGCCTAATTTAAGCTATGTGACTGTTTTGTTGTTTTGCTTGTGTTGTCTTGTGTGTGTACCCCTTGGCGATGCTAGGATGTTGCGTTGATCTCCGTCTAACACACACTGTCACGGATTTCCCCGAGGCCATTTCCCCGAGGCCTCTGGATCCACATCCGTTCAAGGAAGTATTACGATTGTGCAGGTTTTAAGAAGCCATGGCCGGTCGGCGCTGCTGCCGCATCGCGGCATATGCATTTGACCCTCCGCCAGCGCCGAGCAAGGAGGTGAGTGCGGTGCCGCCGCCTATATGTATGATCGACCCGTCCATGACCTACACAGGCCCTTGATGGATCTCGAACACCTGACATCGGATACGAATTGAACACTGTGGTGGACACAATTTTGTATGGACATGTCTGCACACACTCCATGTCGCGGAAACAATGCATGAATATGAAATTCCAAATCTTATTGGAATGTGTCGAAGTCAGTTTCCTTGCATCGGTTATTTTCCAAGAGCCTGCAGATGTCGTGCGATTACGCATATACACTGTACGTCTTGTAATGAAGCCCAACGGCATGTGGTAGATGCGTCAGCGAGCGCATAATCACAGTTTCTAAATTGAAGTGTAGGCATGTCTCATACTTGCCGCCTGCAGACTGCAGGTGCAAACCTGTGTAGCATGTGGAAGGGGTGAAGATGACACCAGCCCGCAATGTAGCTACCGGTTCCTGCATTTTGGGGTTAGCGAAGGGATCTGTGCGGTGCCCTGCGAGATCCTAATGTCGCAACTGCTCTGTGATTTTGTCAAGATGTGGGAACACGCAATCGCCCCGTCTTGCGCCACGCTCGGGGTAGGGTATTTCTGGAGGACTGAAGATGTATATGTACTACAAATTAGGCATGGCGTATTTGCGGCATGGCGTATTTGCGGCATGGAGTATTCATAATATGTGTATGTTTGACCTCTGACACTGTCAATTTCACAATGTAGCAGGTGAAGGACAGGAATGATGTACATGCCATCCGTATATGGCGGGTGACCTGGGTTTGTGACAGTGAGATGGTGCTGCATACAGCGTTGGAGGTGCAGGTTGTGGCAGCCTGTATATACACACATCTTGGAACCCTAACTACATTTGGTGCCTTGCACAAGTGTGTCCAGGTCCCGCACTCAAGATCATGCGCACTTCCAAGGCCTTCATTTAGGACGAAGCACACTGGAGTGGCTGATACATCGTGTTCAGACTAGTGCGTATATGTTAACTAGGCTTCGTAACTACCATCTGTTGACAAGTGTTTATCCCAGGGCCAGCGACTGCCACTGCCTGAGAGTGGATGACGAACCTGCAATTGGGTACCTATCAGGCCAGGGGGCATAGGTTTGGAAAGAATCCACAGAAGGAATTTGAAAACCAGGAATTTGGACACACACAGTGCGTGGAGGCTGTCGTATCCTGCAGCTGCTGGGAATAGCATTGCTGCGCTCAAGCTTAAGCTTGAGCGTCACCAACGCAGGCGCGCAGGCACTAAGGTGATGATTAGAACACAACGGACGGCGAGATTGTTGGTAACTCGAAAATCGTGACTCTCCGTCCATACGATGCATTGTGTGCGGCGCTGCGATGTTCCCTTGAGACGGTTCTGATAGATTGGGGCTTTTCAAACTGGGAACAGTGGATACCTAACAGGGGTGACCAGGCTCCCCTGATACCATAGACTGACTGTTCATGGCGTGCCAAAACTTCCGGAGCGGCATGTTCTGTGGTCGGTCAATGCACATCGACACTGTGCACCACGTTCGCTCATCGACTCGAGGGCCACAGACGTGCACCAATATGTCTTAATTCCGCTATACAACATTTATATATAGTTGAATGGAATGTCGTTCCAGGTCCTGCCCCTTGCATACAGCTACGTTAACGGTGTCAAGCCTAGGCAGGTCCACTGCTGTCCAGTCCCAAGGCCCAACAATTCGCCCAGCGCCAGTTACGTACAGATACATAAACAAACTAACAAATGTGAGCAGTTCAAATGGGCACAGTGGCCCCAATTACAGGTGCCTGCTTACCCCGCGTACATGCCTCTGACGTGGGTGTACCGCCGTGTACGACCCGCACACGCGCCTGACCATAACTGCGTAGTAGCACCTCCTTCATGAGAGAAGAGTGTGATTTCTCATGTTTTGTCGATCCATCGCCCGCAGTGTAAATCCTGCGGTGATGATGTTGTAATCATGAAACGGATGGTGCGACAGTGCGTCCGAGGGAATGCGCAAGGGGATATGGTCAACATGCTTCTGACAAGTCGGAATAATGTATAAGTTCGCTGTGTTGGTGTCTGTGTGTGTGTGTGTGTCTGTGTGCGGTGGGAAACAAGCGAACTCGTCAGCATACTGGCGCACATCATAACCCACTGATATGTCGACGCTGTCACAGCCTACACCGGTGGTAGACTTTCGCGGTCGGTACCAGCCGTCTGCTTGAAAAACCCCAGCAAAACCTCCCGCCAGCGCTCTGGCAACAGCGCGGCGTAGGAGGCCGGCATACTGGATGGATAGACCCTAGACCTGGTGCCTATACTGTAAATTTTTCTCTATTTCGCATGTAGCGTGCACAGGCTACGGCGAGGGTTGCGATGGACGTCAAAGTTATGGGAGCTGGTTTCACCCCACGAACGCAGCTAACGCCACCTGGTTCTGCAACACGTGGGCTTCGAAATATGGCTTATGTCACGAGGTATCAGCTTCAAAAGTTTGTCATCCTTAGCTGTGTTACTTCGATGGCGCGTACCCGAAGACTGCAGCTACAACCAGCGGGCTGTAGATGAGCGCACCACGAACAGTATCCCGAAGCATCAAAGAAGCATTGATATCTCCATATCCGCCTTCATATGACCTCTTGTCGTTGCGGCCCGGCTTCAAGAAGAACAGGTAGAACGGCAAGTCAAACAATCCCAGTAACCAGGAGAAAGGGCGTTTGAAAAGGTTCATACTGGTATCTTTGAGAAAATGCCTGTGACTACCGATCTCACGAGTGTGTACGATGTATTTACGACCGTACATGGGGAGAGTCACAAGAGCCTAGGCCTGGCAAAGCCCTGGTGGCAAAGCATGCTTAAACTACACAAGCTGGATGGTTTATAACGAGAAGATAAACGTAACTTGCCTGCCCAGATGCAGCAACAATAGCCTGGCAGTGGTTAGATCTGTGGTCAGGAATCCCCGAGCACTAATACTAGTACTACCATGGGTCCAGGACTTGGATCCAGCTAAATACAGGCCAGCAAAACAATGTGCAATAACATGGCCAGTTTCACTGTATGGGTTCATCATGAACCAGCTGGCTGCAGACAACATCACTTCACGAAGCGATGACAGCTCCCGCTTGTTGACAAAACAACGACACAACCGAACAACGACACAATCCAAACAGACGTCACATCCATAACCACCCACTAACCCGAATGTCATACATAATCATCAGACGACAGTACTAGTAACACAACTTGCCAGACAACCCACAATGCGTCAAAACTCTGCCGAGATCCTTCCACGACTGCGCGCGCCACAGTGCACGTGGACAGCCTCGCACGAACACACCTGCCCAGCCGAACGTAGTCAGCATTCGTAGATTATTATTTCTGGGATTTGCATTGCTGTCGTTCCTCGTATGGGTCAAGCGCAACAGGTGCCAGCGGGTCAAGCGCAACAGGTGCTAGCTAGCTGCTAGCGTAATTACACGGAGATCAGCACAAAAACCCGGCAGCGCCAAGGGGTAAATCACAAGCCAACCCAAGCACACGAGAAAACAAGCCTCCAGCATTCGTAGATTATAATTTCTGGAACTAGCACAGCTCTCGTTCCTCGTACGGTTCAAGCGCAACAGGCGCCAGC
>JAUMHO010012367.1:0-10128 GCA_032360965.1 Ulva armoricana | reverse complement strand
GTGTGATAGGGTGGTCTGATTTGAGACCTGTACGCCGTTGCGTGATGCACCTGTGACCGTGCCCCTCTTCGATGTAAATACATACACCAGCTGAACAACGAGTCGCCTCAACCCGCGTCGCTTCATACTCGCAACTCGCTAGCGCCCAGAAGGAGTGACCGCAGCAGTCCGTACTCTAGCAGTTTATGAGCCATACAACATCAAACGCAAGGGCAGATATGTTCCGGTGCCGCACTGTACATGCACAACCATGCCAACATTGTGCATCGGCGCACGCGCAAAGACTCACCACGCAGCCCATACGGTGCTATTGCGGTCGGTGGAAAGCTGCGTCGACCCCGTCTGGTGTTTTGAACATTGTTGGATGGACAGGTGCGGATTTGTGATCGGCCGAAATTCATGCCAGTGCACCTATGCCACACGACTTGTCCCCATTCAGCACGCTGCATTGTGTTCGTTCATCGCGGGCGAGACAGAAACCCGAGGATTATTTCCAGAGACTGGCAAGCTTATTTGACGTATTTGCCGCCGGCTGTACGCTTGTTCACTGCTTTGGCCCATCATGACGGGTCTGCAGCGCAATAACCACCGCGCAAACATCGTTGAAGTGATCTTCGATGACAAGGAGTAGCAGAGGAGAGTTGTCGTGATTAACATCAACATTCGCTCCGAGATCACGCAAAGTACGGAGTATCGGCAACTTGGCATAGCACTCGGCCCCGAAACATGGACAGCTCCACTCTGTTTGAGGACGTGTTCGAGGTCAAGGAGGCAAATCCAGACGGAAAGTTTTTCGATAAAGGTGCATCTTCCGCACTTGATTGTCAAGTTTTATCGTCTGCTGCCAGAGATGGCTGTGCTCATTGATCGTGCACAAGCCACCACCAGCTCGCGAGGGCAACACACGTGCTTTGTATTGGATATATTCCATGGGTTACAAGAAAGGTATACAACCTACCAACCAGCTTTCGTCACCTTGTGGTGGGTCATCATCAATGTGTACAGCCATGATCCAGCACTGCACACGTGACCCGGTCATGTGCGATTCAGGGCATGCCCTTTCACAACTTCAACAATGATTTGAGCACACACACAAGCACCAGAAATGTCTACATGAGTTCTCGCCCAAACTACTTATTCGCAGCATAGTCTGTCAATTCCATCCACAGCAGTGTCTCACATCCACACGTGACTCCACGACGTTGCAGGCTGCTTGTATGCCCAGGACTGCCGGTGTTCCCTCACGATCGTCTGCTTGTTGACGCCAGCGTGTTAGACGAGCCTTCCTCCCGCTGACAGAGCAGGCACGAGCAACCGAATGCCAAGCAGTATTTATCAACATTCAGCATGGTCCATGCTGCATGCTGCGTAGGGCCCAGCCTGCTTGTCCCGTACAGACCATGATCCTATCACTTCGATCCACTCTGGCAGCAGCACGATCGACCATGCCAGAAGGCATCGATGTGTCAGACGCACTCGCATGTATATCCCGCCGGAAATGTGGCGCTATGCATGTCAGACCACCTGCCAGCTCAGACAGATGGGGCCTAAACAATTAAGGTTTGTGTATACTCCTGGGCAAGCTTTACTCTGCTGCAGTGTCCCGGTACCGCTGCAAGAGTGAGCTCTATGCAGCAGACCTGCTTCTGGATGTCAACAGCGACATCTACCCGCTGGAGGTGATGTCTCGCTACACGATGCGGCTGTCTCTGACGCTGACGACCGACGTCGCGATGCAGAAGGACGAGTATGACCCGGTACCGTGTCCATCTCCTGCGGCACGCCACTTGTGCGCATGGGCTTGGTAGACTTGGCTGATGGCGCGATGGAATGCGACGCAGCGCTTGTGCACTGGCGCAGGCGCTGGATGCTGATACACCTGCGCCACGTCAGGCCTGTGCCTGCTCACATCTGCCATGTCCGGCCACGTGTAGTGTGCATGATGAGGCATGCGTGTCTTTACTTGCAGACCTGATACAGCTCTGCCAGCTTGTATCTGCTGGTTGGATTTGTTTTCAGAGGCAGCCTCCAGGCCGCCCTACCTGTCCTGGTCTTTTGACGGGGTTTGTTTTGTGACAAGCTCGGCCTGCTGTATCGGTTGTGGGTGTTTTCGAGGGGACCCGTCTCTTGATAGTCAGCTCAACCGCCCAACAGTTGCATGATCAGCCAAGCCTTTGAGCATGAGCATCTACCGGTGTCATTGCATCGTTGTGTGACAGATACACCATCGCATGTGAGTAACATGTGACCACGATCGTGACTGCAGTTGCCTTTCAGGCAAGAACCATAGATATCTCGTCCTGCGTTCTCCCATCGCACCAGTGCCACCGTGTTGCGTCATCATGTCTGGATGATCCATACAGGCAGCATGGCAGCATGCACGGGCGGCTGCTGAGTGGTTGCGGTCATGCAGGATCTGCACAAGCGGCGGCCGAAACCGTCGATGATGGACGAGTTCGAGTATGTGATGCATGGAAAAGTGTACAAACTGGAGAAGCGATCCGGCGACGGTGGCGTCCGTGCGGAGGTCGATGTGTCTTTTGGGGGCCTGCTGTTCCAGCTCGTGGCAGATGCAGCCAAGCTGAATGCTTTCGAGCTCGACAGTATGGTCTACCTGCTGGTCCGGAAAGCTGCATGATGCCGCTTGCTGCTGGAGGTACCTGCTTGTCCGGAATGCTTGATGAATGAGAAGAATGAAGCTACCGTTGGGCGTGCTGCATGGCCGGAGAGCTTTCCGATTATGGCCGCGATGTCTGATTGTGGCCAAAACAGCCGAGCTGTCTGAGTGTGGGCGAAACTGTTTGTGACTGCGATCAAATTTTCTTCATTGTCCAGAATCGTGGTGCACGGAGCCATAGAAGACCTGCTGGCTGGACCGGTGTTGGTGGTTTTCACAAAGACGGCGCTGGACTTGCTGTAGGTACATGCGTTACATGATCCTTTCGCGGGCGGGTGAACCAACAGCTAGACACTGCTTTTGATGATACACTCTGTGAGCAGCGCAGTTCTGCTTTACGCCAAGCAACTAGTTCTGGGCACCGTTGCAGCTGTTCTGGGTCCAAGCAACGCTGCAAAGCTCGTAAGCAGGCTGTTCTGTGTCCAACGGAGAGGCTTGTAGTGTCCACCGTGTCGCTCAGTGTGTAATGCTTGCTCATGTCAGGTCTCATTGGGTGATGTTTTGTAGAATTTGCTCAACGACCTAAAACGACTTGATGCTCGTGTGAAGTCACGGAGGTTCCACGCCTGTGTCATTTCGTGAAGGTACTGTATTGCTTGGGTTAGGAGCCCATGCAGGTGGCCAAAATACTGTCAGGTCTGGAAAGCATGGTCACCGATCCTGTTGGAGCTCATGCTGTGCTCGGAAGTGCCCCCACTGTCACGTAGGCAGTTCATGACCGAGGTTGCAGAAGCGCATCGGAGGAGGCAAATATCAGGTTTGATTGCTCACAAAGTGAATTTCTCATATGATCAAACGAGGCAAGCAGCATGGCCAGCTCACAAAGCAAACTCTTCCTCATATGCCTGTGTCAAAACTTGAGACAGACAGGACCTGATGTAACAGCGGCTGGTTTGAATGTACGGGTGCTGTGAACCAGCTGTGTTAGGGCAGGCAGCCGGTGTGCTCATACATTACCGGTTCTCTGAGCAGCAGCAGCAGCAAGGCGTTGTTCCAGGGCAGTCTGCAGCATCCTTGCAGAGGCTGGTGTGCTTGAGGTGCCTGCACTGTGTTTTTGCAAGTCAAAAGCACAGAGAGGGCACCTGGCGCCAGCCTGATGCGCCATGCAGTGTGTTGTGTTTCACTATGTCACACCGATAGCATTCCGGAGACTCGTTGCTCAAAACATTGCACGCATAGTGTATTCATGTGTTTGCCTTACGGAGAAGATGCTGAGGGTTGACGCCCAGCTAATCACGGAATCAACCGCGATGTTGCCCAAAGACGTGACAACAGCAGCGCCCCCCAAGTTCTAGTAGAGCCTGCATGCATCGTAAAGAAATCGTGTTTGTCACTGATGGCTGTAAATAGCGGGCGAGACGGCCCAGAAATGGCCAAGCACGACGCTTCATGCATGGATCGCGAAATCAACTTGAGCTCGCACTGTTTGGCAGAGGGCTTTCCGGGCTCTCTCTCGAGGAGCAGTCAGATGTAGTGAATCTGTACTGGTACTTTCTTCCCAGTCCATAGCTCCCGAGCCTGTGGATGTGATCGCCATTCGACACAGGTGTTGCTTGCACTTGTGCGCCTGCGATCCGGCTGGGCCTCCGGCCACCTTGTGCCATGTTGAGCAGTGTTGTAAAGCTTTGCTAGTTTAAGATGCTTTCTATCGCGTGGCGCTTGTGTTTATTGGCACTGCTTGCAGTGCCCACTAGTGCAACAGTGCTCGAGTTGGTTGCGGCCAATTACACAGATTACTTGTCGGGTCTACCTCAGGATGCAAACTGTGTGATTGAATTCTATGCGTCGTGGTGTCCGCATTGTCGGCATTTCATGCCGACGTACGACGAGGTTGGCAGTCACTTCCTAGATGTGCCGGAGCCCGTCGTACAGGTTGCACGCATAGACTGCGCCACTGAGGTACGTTGACCTCCGAGATCATGGTGCATCATGATGCTCTTGGTGCTGATGAAACGGCGATCACTGTACATGCGCATGCAGGGCGCAACATGTCGTGCGATGGAAGTGAAGGGCTACCCCACACTGATGTTCGGAAAGCCCCCACAATTCCAGACTGCTCTCCATGATGGTGTCGAAAGCAGTGGCCTGTATGTCCCACATGGCGAGCACGGAAATACAGCCGAAGTCATCATTCATCACATCCAGGACTACTTCAATCTCACGGGCACAGATCCGGGAGGTCAGGCACAGCAGGCCATCCCTGTTGATCAGAAACCAGACGATGTCCCTGGCGCCGGGACGCAGCAACAACAGCAGCAAGCAGGACAAGCACCGCTTCAGCCTCAGCCCATCCAGACGCCTGTGCCAAATGCAGGCGGTGGCGGTGCAACCGGTAGCCAAGACGCTGAAGACGTCGACAAGGAAGACGAGATCGTCGAGGAGGACGACGACGGTAGTGCTCGGGCTGACCTCCACGACATCATTGCAGCCACAGCGCAAGTGCGACATCCACCACTCTCGCCGCACAGCCCCGCACGCTACCAACGCCAGCAGCAACCGCCCGATGTGTTTCCGCCCACGCACCCGAGCCACACGGCCACCAACACCCACGCCTGACAATGGTTGACATGCCCTCTTCTCCGCTCCTCCAGCCGCCTCTGCTCGGTTGAGCTCGTTTGATTCTGGCCAGCCACGAGATGCCACCGGCACTTGGCCGCTACACAACCACCCCACTAGCCGTAGTCACACACACTTGCTCTATTGCACCGAGCGAGCTGCGTCAGGTGCAGTGTCTCTGCACATCTGGCGCGCAACCAGTCCCGCATCGAGCGCTACCTCACACATGCACACACCGCTCCAGGCGAGACGCCGATCGCGAACCACAGATGGAGCATGCCGCAGTGAGCAGCCACAGCCACGGTCTTCCGACGCGCTCGCATGCCGTGGCATGCACACCGGCGCTCGCATGCACACCGAGGCATCCGCGGCTGGCGTCGCCTGACGACCCCGCGGTGCGTTCAGACTTACCGGGAGATGTGCGA
This sequence comes from Ulva armoricana, assembly GCA_032360965.1. NCBI lineage: Eukaryota > Viridiplantae > Chlorophyta > Ulvophyceae > Ulvales > Ulvaceae > Ulva > Ulva armoricana. The sequence continues at coordinate 4,470 of JAUMHO010012367.1, read as the reverse complement.
GGCCGACTCGGACTTGTGGGGCCAGCGGGAGGCCTTTGTCTCGTTCTGGGGGCTGGTGAGGGCGGCACACCCCGCTCAGCAGTGCCGCTGGGGTGCCGCCGGACTCATGCGCAAGCTCCGAGGGTGGTGGCCGCCGGAGGCCAGCCCGGACTGGGTGCCCCCACCGGAGATGGAAGCTCTGGACATCTGCGGCGGCCCGTCGGCGGGGTCTGTTGGCCGCGTGCCGACCGGGCAGTACGTCTCCTGCCGCGGCTCCACCGCCGCCAGCCGTGGCTACACGTGCGGCCTGTGGATGCTCCTGCACTCCCTCGCAGCCGGGTGCGGCTCCACCTCTGATGCGCACGCGCTCCTCCGCAACCCTGCAGCTCATCCGCTGCCGCCGCTCACTCTCCTGTGGGTCCGGGTGATCCGCATGGCGACCGCGGCACTCGCACTCCCCGGTCCTTCCGCTCTCGGTGCCTGCCCTCGTGGCTGCACGGCCATGCGTGTGGCGACGCCGCACGGAACAGGACGGCGCCCCGTGCCAGCCATTTTCCAGTGCGCACGCTTCTGCCCGAGGGCGGGGGGCTGACACTACACCCACAGAATGGCATCACACCCGGTGGATGCGGCTCGCGCCTGTCCTGTCTGCTCGTTCTCCGTGCACACACTCAGAGTCTGGTGCAGATGGTGGAGTTGGTGGACGCCACCACACTCGCAGTACTGTGAGATGGCACGCACCCCAGCCAGAGCGATCCCAGACATGAGCACAGACCTGGTCCACAGACTCCGCAGACTCCACCAGCCTGGAGGCCCTGCGTTCCACCGCGCAGACAGGGCCACTGCAGGAGAGTCGCACCATCTGCCAAGTGCATGGCTGCAGGGCCACAGATGCACCATAGAGGTGCACATGGAGGCACTCCCTGTCACCCTCACATGGACCCCGCGGATCCCCCCCGCGGCCAGCTACCACCAGGCTCTGCCGTGATGCAGGGTGCCAGAGAACAAAGGGCCGACGCGGTTCATGCAAGGCCTGAGGGCGTTCATACAGGACTTCTTCCGGTGCGAGGAGTGCCGGGGCCACTTCCTGGAGGTCCTCAACGAGCCGGAGGCGGCGGTGCTGCTGACGCGCGACGACGCCGTCGTGTGGCTGTGGCGCGCCCACAACCAGGTCAACGACCGCCTCGCCAGGGTGCGGCCCGCTGCTACTCTTGTCCCCTCGGCCGAGCCCGGTGGCCCTCTTGCACCCCGGCATACACTCCGCACCCCCCCACCGTCTCGGCATGCACCTCGGCGCATGTGCTGCTGTGGTGGCTGCATTCGCGCAGCCAAGATGGCCGGCGCACGCACGGGCGCTTCACGAGCGCACCACCCAGGGCGTGCCGGCTCCCCCGGTTCTGGGGATGACGGTCGTGGCCATGATGATCACGTCGGCGCATGGCCGCGATGCGATCCGCGGAGCCGTGTCGGGACTGCCGCGGCGACTGCGGCACCACGGTGTGCATGCTGTGCAGGAGGAGAAGAAGGATGGCACTGCGGACCCGCGGTTCCCGAAGATCCAGTTCCCCCCCGACGACCTGTGCCAGGAGTGCCGCAACGACGACGGCTCGTGGAACACCTCGGCCACTCTCAAGTTCCTGCTGCACTACTACGGCCCCCACGCCACCGACGTGCGCGGCGCCTCCGTGACCGCGCAGACGCAGCAGGTGCTCGCCGACTCGATCGCAAACGACGAGTGGAAGCTGCGCGCTCCGCACCGGCGGCAGCGTGAGGCCGGTAGACCGGCGGACCGTATGCCGGCGTCGTCGGAGCCGCCACAACAACCGGAAGGCGTCGCCGCGGGGGCCCGGGTGCCGGAGCGGCCACAGCTGCGGGTGGAGGAGGAGGACGTCGAGGTGGGACGGCCGGCGGGGCGCCGGTGGTGGAAGAACCTTCTGTGGGTGCTGGGGGGGTGGTTCGCGATTAGCATGTGCTGCCGATGCCGCTGGTGCGCTGCTCTGCGCCGTGCATGCCTGCGATGCGTGCAGGTGGACGCGGTGATCCTGCAGTATGGGTGCCGCAGGCTGCCAGACAGTGGCAGCGGAGCTGTGCAGACGCAGCGCCGCTGCCGTGTGCACCGAGCGCCACGCATCCACCTGCCGCCGCATCTGCCATTGCGTTCCTCCGTAATGGGAGTCACAGAGCAAGTCGCACGAATACCACACCGCGCCTGGCGTACGCATGCATGCGCCGCCCTCCCCAGCGGTACCGTGCGAGGTGCCCATGGGGGGGGGGGGGCAGGTAGCCCTCCCGCCATCGCAATGCATGCAAACCCCGCACTCGGGGTCACCGTGGCACGCTGTACTTTGGGCACAGCATGCGTAGCGCACGGGTGGCACGTGAGGGGGGCACGCGTGCAGTGACAGGCGGCGGCGGGTGCCGCCGCACAGGCACTCGCTCGCTGCGGTGCTCTGACGGTACGCCCCGTGGCTGCCAAAGCCGCTCGCAGCGGCCGTGCGGAGCGCGGCCGTGTGGACGGGCGGCGGCAGCAGCCACGGGGGGGGGAGCCTTCTGCCGATCCACCGGCCTCCGCCGGTGTCGAAGCGTGTGCGTTGACGGGGCTCGACCCCGGGCGCGCTCTCACACGCTCCCCCCGGCCGCCTGCGCCCAAACGCCAAGTGCGGCACTCCACTGCGGCACATCGCGCCGGCGTGCCTTGAGCGATGGGACACAACTCCAGAGGAGCGCGTAGCGCCAAGGTCACCCGTAGCTACAATCCCTGTGCTGCGATGCGCGTTCTGGGGTGTGCGCGGACTCTTGTTTGTGTTTGTGCGCGGTTGCCTCCTCAAGTGGGAAGCGAGGAGGAGGAGCGTGGCAAGGCTGCGCACAGTGTGGGGTTGGCAGACGCTAGATTAGTTGGCAGACGCTAGATTCGTGTAGCATGATGAGTCGGCGGGGCAGGCGGCTGCGCTGGGCCACCGTCATCACAGCCTTCGCAAGCTTTGTTGCTGCGCTCGTGCTCCATGCTGGGCATGCATGTACCTGCAGAAGCATGGCATGCATGCCTGCGAATGCTGTGTCGCCGTACTGCTGCCGCGGCAGGGTTGACTCTGCATGGTGCGGTCGGCGGCGTCGGCATTGCTCACGTCCGGAGTGTCTGACCGCTCCGCCGCTTCTGTTGACTCGTGTTCTGGAGAGGGAATAAAAGCAGCAGTTCGGAGAAGGGCATGCATGTAGGAAGGCCACGATTTTGGACCTGATGGGGAGGGCAGATCGGGAGTTTTGACAGGGGCTGATACGCGGCGGCTGCATGGCGCCGTTGAACGTGCTCGAGCGCGCTGAGGTGCTGCGCTGTGCTGTGAGCATGTTCCACCGGTGGCAGTCGGTGGCCGCCGTCAGGCTGGCAGACGTCACTGTGTCGGCGTGTGCATGCACCTTACCACGGGACGGGTACGCAACAGCGGGACAGGCACGTGTCATGCCGGGAGGGGCCCAAACACGCCTGGCTCTGCAGGTGCCGGTGGTGCTGCCTTATGTACAGAGTGGCAGGGGCAGCCGGTGTTCCATTTCGGGGATGATTCTATGGGGCAAACCAGGGGACACTGGCCGCGAAGTTGTGTTTCATTGGTATGGCAGGACTGTAAATATAACACTGACATGCGCGCCCGTGCGGATGCGCCCTATGCACATTGAGCGCTGTCGATCACTGTGCAGCGCACACCCGGCCTTGTGCCTGGCCTGTGTTGCTCTTGTCCATCATTTTCCTGGGGCTTTGACCCGAAAAATGGAGCTTGAAATCTCCTCAAGAGATGATATCACGGCTCGACATGATAGAGATGACATCCACTACCGAAAATTTTACATTTGTTGGCTTTGGGGGGTCTGCTAAGTTGAACACCGTGCCGTGCAACCTTGCCTCTGCCAGGATGTCCTCGCAGTCTCCCATGCCGACCTGCGGCAGGCATGTACGTCATGTGCTGCCTGGTGGGGTATCCTGCCAGACACCAGCGTAGCACAGCGCTCCTGTCGTGTAAAGCATGCCCCAGCAGGAACCTCAAGGCAGCAACAGTCCACGCACAGTATGTAGGTACACCGCAGAGAGGTACGGACACGGGTGCATCATGCGACGGCGTACAGGTCTCGAATCAGGCTGCCTAGTCACGCACCCTCCGCAGCAGCATGCGCCCCTCCTGGACACTCCGCCGGTTCGAAACGTGTCCCTGCTATCTGTGCAACGTGCGACGGCACGGTATGTCACATGCACGCAGCAGTTGGTGATGCCCTGTTAAGCGGACAAGAGCGAGCGCCTCCTGCATGACAATGCCGCCTATGCCACATCTGGCCGCTGTGTTGCCCTGTTGAGCGCCACTGGAGACTGTGAGAGTGCCCCGGACGTGATGCCGATGACACATCATCGGCGCCAGAGCAGGCACCTTGTAATTACATCGAAGAGGGGCACGGTCACAGGTGCATCACGCCACAGCGTACAGGTCTCGAATCAGACCACCCTAT
>JAUMHO010012356.1:0-10131 GCA_032360965.1 Ulva armoricana | reverse complement strand
CAGACAAAGGTAAAGTACAAACAAACGTTGGACATAGACTAAGTCTACATTGTTTCTGCGGTATTTGGGGCACTCCAACTGACACAATATCTGCCGATGACGGTCGCCGTTAGCGAGCCGCCGTTAACTCAACGGCGAACGGCTGGACAGACGTCCGCACAGTTTCGACGGTATCGGCACAGATGACGCCACCAAACGCATGCAAAAGACATTGATGTCTTTAATATTGCGGATACCGTGCTTTTGATTTCTAGTGCCAGCGCCGTCGGGGACAGCTCAATTTGGAGAAGAGTGAACCCTGACCGAGACGGTTAGCAAAAATACAAAGGAACCATTGCATGGAGGCAGACAGATGCACAGCCTGTACCCGGGCCTGAGGCCTGGCCTTGCGTGTTGAAGCTGGGAAGCATCATGCAGCAACTTGGCATGCATGGACTCCGATGTCGCACGGCTGACTTGTGGGCAGGGCCGCAGCGCCGGTACGCACCCGAGTGCCGGCTCAGCTGTGTAACATGACAGTTACACGTGTCTAAGCAATGTTGTCAAAGGCTACATGTAAATTCAGGATCAGTGATCGCTGTGAAGCAGTGCACGTGGCGCAGGTACGACAGAGAACGGCACGAGAGGAGGCAGCGCCATGCCTAAAACGGGAATCATCGCAACAGCCCGGCATCGCCAAGGGGTAACGCACAAGCCAACCCAAGCAAGATAGCACACAAACCCCTGAGCTGTCACTGATTAATCAGTCATCTAGGTCCACGACTGGGTTTTGAATTGTCAATTAGAGCATCCTGCAACTGCTGACTCCTCAAGCAGGCGTACTGTTGCGACATGACCCACGTGGAGTCAAATCGCGGCCTGGCCACGCCGAGAAGCACCCCGGCAAGCCTGAGGCAAACGGAAAGAGTACTACTCTAGTACTACAGTCTATTTAATCATGACAGCAGGAACGCTGGGTATCACGCAAGGCCACTGACAGGCTCCCCACAACGCCTCAGTCACGCTGTCTCATCGGATGCACGCATGCTCCCCCCTCGAGAGATGCATATGCGCTCCTTTTATACTTTAACATTACATCGCATGCGTCACTGATCAGCCGGTGCATATCAAATACAGCCGCAATACCGGTATCGCGATACCTTGCAGCTTGTTCCTTGCCCCTGCCAATTGGTTAACCTACCTTGACTCTAGATCTAGTAACCACCTTGTGGCGCCAGAGTCGGATGCTCTAGATATCTCAAGTCTACAATACCAACTTGCTAGCCTGAAGTCACAGTCACAGATTCGTATTCACTAGCGGACGCATACTCGCTCGTGGCACCGCCTCCGTCGCCGTAGTTGTCATAGGTGTCATCGCCGGCGCCGCTGTACTCAGGGTCCTCCGAAAAATCGAGCTCCACCGTGAGCTCTTTCTCAGATACTTCCACAATGTTGAAGGTTAAGACATCGAGCTGCACCAACACATCCTCCCCTTCCACAACAACAGTCCTGTTGTACGCGTATTTAACCCCCCCTTCCGCATCCTCGTCCTCTCCATACACTGTCACTGAGACGTCTTGTTGTGACCGAACGACTGTGTTGGGCTGATCTGCAGCAGCACCAAGGGCAAGGCCCCCCCGCGTGCTGCCGAAGTCCAGATGTGACTGGTTGCAGGGCACCCATTCTGGGCGGCGGCCTGTCACCGCAATCCGACACTCGCATGTGCCGAATGGAAAGAACGGGGAGTTGCAGTCTGGCAGGAACCGTTCCGCATTGCACCTGCTGTCAAGCACCACTACCCGGCGCCCGTCGGCCGTTCTGCCCCGGGTCGCCCGCGCCGGGCACCCACTGGGCTGATTGGAGATCTCTGCACAGCCGATGTACGGTGCGGTTGCGGTGACAACTGCCGAGTCTAAATCGGCAAGGGGATCAACCTCGAGGACGGGCACATCTTTTGGCTCGATTGGAATGCAGTCTGGTGCGCGTGCTTGCGCTTGCATGCGTTCGCAAGTTTCCAGCTTACCGCGCCTCTTGCAGTGGCCTGTGCATTTTGAGCCGTTGCAATGTATGATGGCACAGGCATAGCATCTGGGATACCTCCATGGCTTGCGGCGGCCATGCAGCAGCCTCCGCAGGCCCCCCGGGTGACCCCAGCCCAGCTCCTGCGAATTCGGCGCATGTCGGTTCAAGGGCGGCACCATGCCGATGACTCCGGCGTTGTAAACCACAAATGGATCAACCGGGTAGATTCCTGGTTCAGCGCTGCGGTAGCTTACACCACGCAGCTGTGAGTGCTGAGGGCCTTCGATGCGGGGGATGCTGCCGACCTGCTGGTGGCTGGTTGAGTCACGGGCCAATGCATGGCCAGCATACAATGTTACTTGTGCTCCAGCGCACGCAATGCACATCCACGCGAGCACACGGGTTCTCTCCATCTGTAGGCAAACACTACATGTCACGGTCATGTGCATGTGTTGAGGAACTCATGGCTCGAAACGGGGTCTCGCCGGGTACGTTCCGGTCGGAGGTTCCGGTCACCCTGTTTTGGTCCGATTATGGTGAACAAAGTAGGCATCCGGTAGATTCCGGTTCCCCTTTAAAATAGGATGTGGAGGCAATATCCATGCAGGCCTTGCATCCATGATAGCCACATCCATGTCAAGTCTGTCGTCCGCTGTGCTGTCAAGAAACACTTCTAGATGTGCACATGGATGCAGCATGCCAGAGTGCCAAACTGCGGAAACTTTACACGGAGGAAGGATCAGAATCCCGGCACCGCGATAAGATGAAAACGTGGGGAGGACATGCACTGCGCGCCATCATCCCAGGTGGCAGGTCCCACACAAGCCGTGTTAACAGGGAAGCAAACGTGCCCTGTCGCAAGTGGCTACAGGCCTGTGCAGTGCGCCATGCGGCTGAGTGCTCCTTTGAAGCTTCCTCACAATTATGAATTGCATACGGCATACTCACACCCTGTCGCGCACGCACCGCCGCGAGTCCACCCCTGTCAGTAGTGGCGCCGAGGCTGAAATCATATGCCCATTTTGGTTTGGCGGATGTACATTTACGGTTCTTTGAATTCAGGTTTTCTTCTGTTACTATGACCTTCGATGGCCCCATGCATTTCAGTTGACACCATTTGGGCACTGTTTTGTCGGTAACAGCCAGCACGGACGGTTGGCATACGGTTCTGTTGCTAAAGAACAGTATCGTATTACCATGACGGTATCGTATTACCATGCTACAGTAGTCAACTGCTGCTGCGCTTGGGGCCGTCACTGTGCCAAGACGCAGACTGTCCTACAGGAAACTGCACTGCACTGCACTGGCAGCTATCTGCAGAGGCCCATCAAGAGCTGACTTCAAGCCGTGTTCAGTGGAATAACTCCCCCTATGGCCACCCCCCTCAAACAAACATTGATCCCTCCCGAACGTGTTCGTTTTCCCTAGACTCTAACGAGATCGCGTGCGTAAGTGCCGTTTCCGGCTCCAGATGCAAGCCGTCTCGGGAGCGTCGCTGTGGGCAATGGCCGCATTCCCAAGGGCGCAATCGTGCGCTGGCCCGGGCGATGCAGCTGCTGTCAGTGGCTGTCCAGAGGGGCAATGCTGAGATGTATCGCAAGAGTGGCCTCGTGCTCTCTCGGGCGCAGGCACTACGACGCCGGACTGGATGTGCCTGGGTTGCCGACGTGAGGTTGTGTACTGTAGTGGTACTGTAGCACGCTCGCTGTGTGTGTGCTTTGCAGTTGCAGCTTCTGTATGTGGGTGACAGTGGCTAGCGATGAGCCTACACTGCTGTTGTCTGATTCCATGACTTGGTCCACTTCGTGGGTTTGCCCTTGTACTCTTTTGTAACTACTTGTTTGACCGCATTCTCAATTAAGGCCGCATTCGTGCACCAGCTGATGCAGCTGCTGTCTACTAGACATAGACATAGTATTGTGGCCCAGAGAGGCATTGCCGAAACGTACCGCAAGAGTATGTATGTATGATTACATCGCCGTATCCACAAGGACATTGACACCGCCGGTAACCGGGACCGTTTCAACCCTCAAAGGCACACGCTGGTGCAAACCATCGTCACGACCAAGGTGTGTGACCACACGAGCCATCTCTCCCAAAGGCAAAGGACGAGCAACCAAACCAGCCACGCCGGCCGTGGGACCACCAATCCCCGCAACCAGTGTGACTGCAACATCGATCCACGACATGTCCGTCCCGCAACGGCGACATCCACTAGACAGCAGGTGCAAGACTACGACCAACAAGGCCGGGTCAAACCGTTGTGCCACAGTGGCGGCTGGCAAGACCGACCCTATGAGTGCCTGCGCGATGGAGCCCGTGAATGCACCAGCAGACTGTGCATACAACAGGTGCTTCAAGTTGAACGAATGTGAGACAGGCAGAACATGCAACGAGCCCAAACGCGCGCTCATCAAGACCCAAGCCAAACCGGGCTCAACCACATCTAGAAACGGGACACGGCGGCCCAGTTTATGCACGATTTCCCCCGTCATCCAAGCCACCAACTCCTTGTCTTTACCTTCACGTACCTGAAGCTGTTTCTGGAGGAAAACCTCCCAAAGTGCTGATATGATTCGCCCCCGGGTCAGCGCATTAAACGAGATTACGACCTGATATCAGGTCATGGACAAAATATATATATATAAAAAAAAAAAATCGGGCATGGATCGATCATCATCCACTGCTGCATTCCGGGATGATCGACGGCGTGTGCTCCGACGTGTGGGCAAGAGTGTTCTCGTGATCTCCTGGGAGCAAGGCAGGCACTACGGTGCCGGACTGGATGTGCCTGTGATGATGGCGGGATGTGGTGGGACTGTAGTGTCACTTTACCACGATCGCTGTGTGTGTGCTTAGCAGTTGCAGTTTCTACGTACAAGAGTGAGTGATCATTCGGTCATGACAGTTGCTACTAGTAGAGCTGAGCATACGCTGCTGTTGTATGATTCCATGAACATTGTTCTGCTCGTGTACTCTAAAGCTTTGGTAACTACTTGTTTGGGGAGTGGGCGGGTTCCTCCGCTGGGGCTGTCTGGCTCCTAGTAGGGGAGCTCTGAATATACCCGCGAACGACTGCAAACGTGGCATCGTCCCAAAAACTGCCTTTAACATGTCTGCTTGCAAACCGAATATCAATCATTTCAGTACTCGTGTCTTATACTGTGGCAAGTTCTGTTTTTGCAGGCATAAAAATGTAGGCAGGGGTCATTTCAATGCACTGAACACGGCATCAGAACCCCATGACCATTTATCCCGTGCGGCAAGCGTGTGGGAGACATAGTCATTGGGGTCTGTCCATGAACGTGCACATATCGCAGAACGTGTACGCCATATGTGTTTGCATGCTAAAAAGTGTATCCAAGGTTCCAGCGTCATTTTTTCCTGTGCAGACATCAGTGATGTGGTTGATGCATAAAATTCCATATTGCAACGCGAAGCAGTGGCCCTTTTGGAAAGGCAGCGCAGAAAACCATGCATCTTACCTCACGATGCCCAAGCAAGGCATTCGATTGTAAGCAGTGCACATATTGCATGGGCCCGGGGAAGTACTGAAAGCATGTAGCTCACTCACCTTCCAGGGTATATATGCACCCAATGTTTGCAACAGGTACACCGAAGACTGTTCCAGAGCCCTAAAGATGGATGCTCTTGCTTAATGCTGATGGATGTTCAATCGTACGCCTTCTCGTGAGTAGTACTTAAAGTTGCTGCGTGAATCAAGTGTTGGCTGCTCACACTCGTGTAGCCTGTTCATATCAGGACAGTAGCTTATAAGTTCGGACGATGTTCCCATACCAGGGTCCTACTTTCTGCGGCATGTCGTACTGCGTGAGCTCGAGCCTCCCCGACGCGTGAATTGATGGGAGGTCTCTGCCGCCCGCGCAACACCTGAAGCCACTCCGCGTCGGCTTCTCTCTCTCTCAACTTGCATTCAATCTCAAGTTCACCGAGAGCCCAAAGCTGACCAGGACGGGCGACGCCACCATCTGCCACCAACGTATGTGCACAGCTACATACCGGTTGATACGGCGCATGCGGTCGCGTTCAAAAAAAAATCTTCCACCACGATCCAAAGCAGCCCGCGTCAAGTAGTAGTTACAAAAGAGTACAAGGGCAAACCCACAAAGTGGACCAAGGTCATGGAATCAGACTTTTTTTTAAAAGGCATTTTTAAAAGCAGGCCGCGTCAAGTAGTGATCCACGGTATGTATTGCTAACGTGTACACCTGTCGATGCCGCAACAAAGATGTATCAACTCAACGTGGAGTCCGAGTTCGCATGCTTGTGTTGTATACCGTACACATACGATAGAGAAATGGTGCGGCATGCTCTTGTGTACCGCATCGCAAACTTAAGCCCAGCCCGATTCCAGCCGGCGATATGGATACCCAGATCGCGCGCGTTGGATTGTGATGAATCATGGTACATACCCGCTCTAGCATGATTCCCAGGCACGTCGCCTACTCTTTTGTAACTACCGTGATTCATCACATGGATCCGCCACTGTGGCCGCGTGGAATCAGCAGCGATATCCCAACTACGAAGTCTCGGAATCTGATGTGAGCTTGCCCGTCGTATGCTTCGAATTCGCGCTTGCTGGCAAGAAACTCAGTGTTCTACTTCGGCGAATGCCATTGGGGGCAGATGAGGCGCTTCCTCTGCTTGCAACCCACCCATGTGAACAAATGCAGCGTGCAGCGGTCGCAACGTAGGCACTGTCCACCCTATGGTTCACCCGCCGAATGCTTTTCAATGTGGCACTTTTTACACGGCCCAGGCCTCCGGCTCGGAGAAGGCAGGGTGGTTACCAGCGAGTACAAGGGCAAAACCATCCAGTGAACCAGTTCATGGAATCACACAACAGCATCGTATGCTCATGGGCTGCAGCGCTAGCCCCTTTCACTCACACATAGAAACTGCAACTGCAACTTAAAAGCACACACACAGCGAGCGTTTTACAGTGATACTACAGCCCACAACATTCAGACAACAAAACAGGCACATCCACTGCAGTACTAGTCCGCCGTTGTAGGGCCTGCCATGCTCCCACAAGATCACGAGTCCACTCTTGCAGTCCGTCTCGGCGTTGCCCCGGGGCCCCTTGACCGCGACAGATGGCAGCTGCCTGTGCGTCGCCGAGCGCACGAAACAAGAAAATCTACACACATGTACAGGTTGGACAATCATTCCTGCCAGAGGCCTAAACAGGCATCAGTCATGTCACCACAGAATGCATGCAGGGGCGGACAAAGCAGCCGGGGCAATCTCATCCACTTGGGGGGGACAGCACTTTCATGAAACGTTCGTTCGAGTGGGGGTGTAGATTCGGCAGAGGGCAAGGTGCAACACTCAGGCTAGTGAGCCAAGCCCTAAGGAAGAACCAGTCCTGGGGGCATCATGCAGCACACGTACTGTTAGAATGCCGCATGTCCGAGGAGGCTGGCAAAGAGTCCAACAACGACGCAACACACACACAGACAACGCATTACAAAAGAAGCCACAAGAGCATCACCGCAGTAACCGCGATGTAGCCACACCCTCCAGCGCAAGGAGTGGGTCGAGGAGGACGGAGATTGTGTAAACTGTTGCAACATCACTGCAGCTGCCACCAGCCGGAAATGCATCATCGAAAAGGTGCTCAATGTGGCGCCAACGATGTTCCTCGGGGTGGTCGGCATCAAAGTCGACCGGGAGGCCATAAACCTGGGCGTGGCAGAGGCGACGGGTCTTGCGGAAACCCAGGAGGCCGTACGAGCATCCGTGGTCATGCAGGAGATGGGCGAACCACAGTGACATAATTGACTGGACTACAGCAGAGGGAGCTGCACTAAAGGGCGCACAAAGAAGGTCAGTGAGCAGCAACCCGCGAGCTTGTGGACTACGCATTGTCGTCGCCAAATGGCGTCGCTTGCGCAAGCGTCCATCGTAAGCTTAAGGCAGACGTGCGACAGACCAGGCCGCTTGCAATGGGTCAATTGACCCATGTACACCCCACTGAAGAAGTGCAGCACAGCAAATACCCGCACGGACGGCCGCATTACTGAGGGGTTGTGCTTGTGCTGCGGGTGCCTGGTGGCGAATCAGATCAGCACCATGCGTGTTGCGTTGGGGTGCGTGTTTTGTGCAATGGCCGCTGCCGTTCGCGCGTAGCTCAACCACCCATCCGCCGGCGATATTGATCATCAAAACCTAAAGGGATTCATGTAAAGCTGCGCATGCGCGCATGAAGTCAAGGGAGCGGGCGGAATTTTGGCGGCACTCAAAGACATAAGTACATGGGTCATGGAATCTCAACATGTCTGCTGCCGACATACATGCACAGGACCTGACAAGTAGTTACAAGAAATTACAAGGGCAAAACCACAGAGTGGACCAAGACATGGAATTCAACCACAACAGCACTAGCCACTTGGACCTGACAAGTTGCCGTGCATGAGGTATGTGGCAGCGGTCGGTTGCCGCAAAGATGCCAAGGTCTCAGAGCATGACATCCCTGAAAATTCCCCTATCCCACACCCACGCAGGAATTGTCTGTGTGGGGCGAATTTCCGATACGACCTTTGGTGCGCGGGACAGTACCCGGTCCAGGGAGGACGGGCCTGCTGGGACCTACCAGAGTTCCATGCCGTAGAGCATGCATGGGGAAATGCGTGATTTGATCAACATGCATTTGTACGAGCCGACCGAAAACGGCTTTTAAAATTTTCACCGCAGCAAGGGTGGCATCGCGAAGGGAGCCACGCCGCCCGGGCCCCCCAACCTTTCATCGCCGCAGCGGTGTGAACCCCAGATGCTGGGGGATTGAATGTGCAGACCCAGGTACAAGTCAACTACCGGGACTTGGGCGTCACTCCGGAAATCAAAGGATATCTCATATGGAGTAGATCCCTTACAAGTGGCGGCCCGAACACAACTATAGTGATCTTTAGGACATTGAGGGACCAGCTTCACGTATAGCTGTGGCTGTTCACCGCATCACTGACTGCTGGGGCCCCCGCAGTGTGCCGGACGCCCCGGCCAAGTCATCAGCGCACATGCACACTGCACACGCTGGACCCGCATACTTGCGGGTATTGCAACCCCGGCCCACAACATCCACCTCCTGCTCCGGAAGGGAGTAAGTGTCAGCGAGTCCACAAAGATAGCATACAGGAGGGGGTAGAGAGCAGGGTTGGGCCGACCCTGAAATTCCGTTACCGGGCGTTTGGGTTTCGGGCCCGAAATTTTCGGGATTTGAAAACATTTGGGGTTTTTTCCTCTATCAAGATTGAGGCAGCACTCGCGGCGAAAGTGGCCGGGGTGCGACAGGGAGACCCAATACACCAGCCTGTGTTTGCCATGCCTTACACGCCAGCTGCAGAATAGCATGGAAAGGTGCTTGGACCACGCGTTCCACCCTGATTTGATCGCGTTTTGTCATTGAGCCCGGCTTTCGCTTTTGAAGTTTTTCAACCACCGGGCAGGATTAGACGGAAAATTCAGGCCCGATGTTTAGGGTGCGGACGATATCCTAAGAGATCTAGAAGTCAGTGGCCCTAGCGAGCAACGCAGGCGCAGCGCCGGGCAGGCCGTCGAGATACCGAGCTGCGAGAGGCAGAAGACTGCACAACCGGGAGAAACAGTGAGAACTAGGAGAACATCTCCACACAGATGTGAACTAGGGTAAGCAGCTCGAAACCCATCCACACATGGTGATGTGATCCCAACCACAGCGCGGCCTGCGAACGGCTCACGTAAGCGTCACCTAAAAACAAATCGAAGAGGCACACCCTAATGGTGCTCATACCTGTGTGCAAACTTGTCTGTGATGCCCTATTGCCCTCTGTAGCATGCATGCGTCCCTGCGACGATCAAACCTGCATTGCGTCCCCATCAGGCATGACGACCGAAGCCATTTGCTGATCGAGGCCCTCTCGCGTACTGGTACATGGCCCATTCCACCTGAAGACACAAATCAGGTCCACCGCAATCAACAGCACGCGCGTACTCGGTCAACGATCAGCGCCTAGTTCCTCCATGTGCTTCCTGGTTTAGCACATGGGTACGTACCCATGAACAACAGTATTGACGCAGACGTCGACCGCATCAAGTATCATGACAATTAACTGCCCTAAAAACAACTATCTG
>JAUMHO010012345.1:0-10145 GCA_032360965.1 Ulva armoricana | reverse complement strand
ACCGGTAACACTAGCGCGTTGGTGCGGACGGGCATTACGAGAGTTGTACGCCGCAATTCCTTGTGCATGCGATAAATCGACTCATATACTCTATGTACTAACATATGTGAATGTTTTTCACGCCTCTCCTGCATCCCTGGAGCTCCGGAGCGCCGGAGCACAATCTCGCCCACCACCGCGCTAACACGTGGCATGATGATGGTGGCCAGGTGGAATCCTGGGGTACCGATCGGGCCGAGGTCCATGTGTTGGACGGAGGTCTACAGGCGCTCGCGGGTGAATAACACGCATGCTGCCAATAATTCGACAGGTCGTGCTGAAGAGATATATTGTTTGGAAACATCTTCCTCAGCGCTGGTGTGTGAGCACGGTCCTTCTTGTATGCAGAGGCTGGTCACAGCGTACTAGCACTTGTACCAGAAGGCAGACAAACCGATCGGGACCTCATCCGGTACTCGAAAGTTTTGCATACGATCTAGATCTTTCTTTTTCGATCAGTATGCCTTGGTCCAAAGGCTTAGCGCTGATATGTAGCGCAACGTTGCTCGGTACATGCCATGGTCTGCGGCAGGACTCTGACGCCGGGAAGGATGCCCCGACACTTCACCTGCCAACAGCATACGAGGTATGCCGTGAGATTTTGGCCTCGATCCTGCAAGGATCGGTGCCGTTCTGAGAAAGTGCTGACGGTGTACGGTCTGATCTGACTCATCATGCAGGCAAAGTTTGTGTTTTCCATTCCTTACACCGCTCAATACTTGCCCACATACCTGGAGTATCCAGTGCACATGTGGGTAAACAAAGAGAAGGATCTTTTTAGGCTGGATGTCAACAGCCACGAATATGTTGCCGGTGTGAACAGTTGGGGCTTGGACTCGTCGATAAAAAAAGACGTGCGTGACCCACACTGCATCTTTATCGAGATCGGATTGCGAATACGCACACACTGGAACGTGTTAGCTTGCGCTGTCGTTGGTAAGCCGTCTTGGTCGGTGAGTGCAGGGTTTGCTTTATTTTAGAACCCCTCGACTGAACGAGTACGCATGTCTCGTGTCTGCTCAAGGTGAGCATGTGCACGCAGCAGCCAAAGGTGTGTCACATGTCCTATCAGCTATGCGCGATGCATCTGGGCCCACGCATGCACGCAAGCTTCTACAAGGCAACTTGCCAGGCTTCTCGAAGTGGGAGTTCAATTCGGAGTTGGTATGGCGTGGTGTCAAAGCAGAAAAGTGGACATACAAGCACAAGGTGAGCAAATCACTAACGTACTGCCATGTTCAACCATAACAACTCGTGGCCCACTTTCATAGAATCCTTGACGAAGCAGACTCGCAATGCTCTTTCAGCTCACCGGCGCATGCATGTTCACAAAGACTTTCATGTCTTGAGTCTACACACAACACCCAAGCTGTGGTCACAGCAAACAATACCCCAGTGACGCAAGGAGAAGTGCACTTTCACAGGTGGAGGAGCGGGTGAGCCACTACGAAGTGATTGTGTCGCTCGAAGGCGAGCTGCTGTACCTGCACACCATGGGCGAGGGGTACACCACAGGCGCCCATTTTGACGAGTACATCATGGACTTTTCTTCATTCAAAAAGCTTGATGTAGACAACGAAGCCGCCTTCGCCCTCCCACCAGAGTGCTCCAAGACACCGCTGGAGCAGGGAGTGCAAACTATGGCCCTCGCACTCGCAGCGCTGGCACCCGACGTGTGCCGCCCTCCTCAAATCCCTGCCAGTGCTGGCACCCCACATGCCGCATGTGCAAACATGTGCATACATAAAAGTGACAGGCACGACCAAATGCATGCAACACTGGCACACCTCCGCATCGTGGCCCCCAAACAACCAAGTGCACGCTGTTCCAGCTGAGCAGCAATTACTAGGCCAATGGCGACAGCTGGACACTGCGTATTTCCAACCCCAATACATTTGGTCGACCCCTGACATATTTTAGGCCTATTCTTCCTCATCACACAGACCAGTGTGATGTCCTCACCCCCGGTCTCCTTGGGTACCGCTCCTTGGGTACCGCTCGGTAGATCCAAGATGACGCGGCCGTTGATACATATCAATGCGCCACGTAGGCACCATGCATTTGCACCAAACAACAATAGTTATGCCGTCTGAGCTAATCGAGGTATTAGGAGGGCCCCTCCGAGCAGCATGCCGTGGACATCCATGCGAGAATCAGCTGCACTGGATGCAGGCAATGCTAGCACCAACGGACTTCTCCGGCTTCAGCGCTCGCCACGGCCGGCAGCATGGCAGCGACGGCGAGAGGCGGCGGCACGCACACGCGTACGTGCTACACAGCCTGACCATCAAGCGCCACAACCTCCGCGCAGACCGCACATTCACCATGGCCGAGAACCGATATATCGACTGGCTGGAACCAGAGTTCTCCCAGCTGCTGGGCTTCAAGCGCCATCCTGAGGCCAGCGCCGCTGTCTCTGCGGTCATGCGCAGCGAAGCAGACCCCTCCACCGGCATCCGCAGCACGTTCCAGTGCGGCTTCCTCTCTTGTGCTCCGCTCTGTTCGCAAGTCCGCAACCTGTCAGATGCACACTGATACATGGCTGGCGCTGCGGGTAGATTTGCGGAAGCCGTGTGGGGGAATGGTGCATAATGTACCTCAGCGATGCATTGTGGCACTTATGGACATTAGCAACTCTGTGCTGTGAGGCCTGCGATGCCTGAGAGGCCTGAGATCCTTGTGCAGGCACACAACAGGAGGGGCGGATCTGCCAGAGGAATTTGACTGGCGAGGAACTGGAGCTGTCGGGGTGGTGAAAGACCAGGTGTGGCTGTGCATCACCCCCGGTGTAGGCTTGGGCCCTGGGTTTCATTACCGCAGAGTGCCGTGTACGCCTGGCACAGGCGTCTGCCTGTGCGCTCATGTGTTTGCAGCGATTGAGATAGCACAGCTGTGAAAAGGTGCAGCTGCAGACGGCAGTGCAGCAGGACAGGGAGGAAGGTGCGCTGGCATGCTGGTGTGGCCACACTCAGGGCCATCGCAGCCTTGGTTTGGCGCTGGCATAATTGCAGCTTGCCAACCGTGTGCCTGGTGTAGGGTGTGTGTGGCTCATGCTGGAGCTTCTCCGCGGCACAGGTGATGGCGTCTGCACACTTCATGGCTACAGGGGAATTCGTGAGCCTGTCTGAGCAGCAGATCATGGACTGCTCGTGGAAGTATGGCTATGGCACAGGGCACAACCAGGCATGTGATGGTGGATGGCCAGAGAAGGGTGTGCAGTATATCATCGAGCATGGCGGCTCGTTTGCTGAAAAGGACTACCCATACCAAGGTGTGCTTGCATCGCCTGTGTGCTGTTTCAAACTCACCATTCCCTCTGTTGCTGGAACAGTCTTGGATCTGCGTTCTTCGTGACTCAGGAGCTGAAGCTGAATCACCGCCACAATGGTCCCTGAATCAGAGCATGTTGGCTTGCCTAGTGTTGCGGTTGCTGCTGAATTCGACACCGAACCAAGTCACTCATTCAATACGCCCAGTCATTGCCTGTAGAGTGGCTGCGGCTTGCAGCGGCGATGCGGCTGCTCCCATAGTTGGGGCCAGAGCTAGCCTTGCTTCAGACGTCTTGTGAACTAGTCCTTGCTACTGTTTGGCTTGTGGACAAGCCTGGCAGAGCATGTGGCTTGCTGCTACCTGACGACAACGCATCCACATCCATGCCGACCCATGGTGCAGGCGTGGATGACTTCTGCCGAGCAGCTGACGCGAAGCTGACAGAACAGGAGGCCGTGAAGCCAGCTGTCCACGTGACAGGGCTCAAATTCGTGGAGAAATACAACCGCGAGGCTGTCAAGGAGGCGCTGGTGAAACATGGGCCCCTCTCCATTGGTGTTGACGCGGAGCCCGTGCCGTTCCGTTTCTACTCTGGGGGTGTTCTCAATATCGAGGACTGTTATAGTGACCCAGGCCACATTGACCATGCAGTCCTGCTTGTGGGATACGGCATTGAAGAAGGTGCGGCCCCTCAGCCTTTCACAACTATCCAAACCTGCCTGTGATGGCGATCAAGCAGAGTGCACCATGGTTGCTGGCGTAATGGTGAACGAGCAGCAATGAAGGTCCTCTTTGTGCATCGTGGCGGCTGGCTACGTGGTTCCCTGCTGTCCTTCGCTGCGCTGGCTGATGTTGTGTCGCCGGTGATGCAGGCTATGCACAACTTTCGAGGGTGCAATTGGTGTAGATCACGATCATGTGAAACACGTAACGTGTGAAACACCTAATCTGCACTTGCTCAAGTTTGAACTGCTTGCAATTCCACTCCCGATGCGTTCTGGATCACCAAAGATCAGCGCTATCAGATCCATGCTTGCTGAGTTGCCTTGTTGATAGACACATCTATGTTGTCAGAGAAGGCTCTCTGCTCCAGGTGTGAACTACTGGCTGGTCAAGAACGAGTGGTCGGCACACTGGGGTGACAAAGGGTACATCAAGATTGCTCAGGAACATGACTGCGCGGTTGCGACAGAGGCTTTCTTTGTAACAACATGAGTTTGCTAGGGGCACGTGTAGGCAATTCGCGGCTCGCCTAAAGATATCAACCAGTCCTTGGCAGGGGCTGAGAATGAGCATAATATGCGAATCGCAGATGTTATAGATTAGATCTGTCATCTAATTGGTGAGCTAAGGTCACAGTGTGGACCTTGTGTAGCGCTGAAAAATGCAGTAGACTGGACCGTGGTCAAGTAAGAGGGTCCAGACCAGTGGCATCAACAAACACGACGCTCGTCAGTCAACGATTACATTACTGTCAAGCTACCTGACGTGCTTGAATACGTATTGCGGACTGTGCGGCTTATAATTGCGGCCTTCAGCAGGCATGAAAGAAAGACACTGGACTTCCATGAAAATGTACAAACACGACATACACAGGAGTTAATGCTACAACACTTTCACTCACAACTCAACATCAAAATCGACTCGAAATACTCAACAAAATGACTACCAAATATTGCCACCAGCTCAACTCGGTCGCTTCTTGGCACGGGTGATTGCGCCATCTGATGAAATAATGTAACTGCCCTTCTTAATCTTTTTCGACTTGCCTAGTATATGAAGCTGCAACAGTGCTGCCTGTGCTGGATCCTGGTTCATCATATCTGCCATGGTCGGGGACACTTCACTGGCTGGAGCATCCTGAAGTCCACCTGGGGTGGGGGCGATGGGGGTGCCCGGAACGGCAACGTCAAGCTCACTGGGCGCGCCCACCGTCGACATCACGCTGCGCACATCATCGCTACACGTTGTTGTGTCATCATCGCCCCCTCCATGGCCACTCCGCCGCTGCACCTGTCGCACAGACTCCCCAACAACACCGCCCGTCACCCGACTCTCTGTCATTCCAAGATGCCTCATGTCCCCTGGCCCCATCAACAACTCACCTCCACTGGCATGAATGTCAGCGTGGCTTCCCCCTACCCCACCGGCTGCAGCTGTGCTGCTCTGCAGCTCTGGCGCATTTGCACTGCCCAAGGCATCCACCTCAGCAGCTGCCTTCATGTTGCTCCATGACTCACTAGCGTCGGCATGAGGTGAGGCTGCGCCGGGGTTATCAGCTGCAGCGCCCTCGTCTGCAGAGCTGTCTGGCGTGGCAATGCTGTCTGACGTACGCACATCTGATGCCGCGGCAGCACCGTCACTCGCATCAGCATCGCTCGCCTCCACACCTTTGGTGCCACTGTCGCGGGCTGCCTCCCCAGCCTCCAGGTGCTGGTCGGCCTCAGTCGCATTTGCTGCATAACTGCTCTGACTGCTCTGCTTCAACAGAGGCGTGCTGCGAGCAGGTGGGTTGTTTGTCCATTCACTGGGTTCGCCAGCAGTCACCGACTCCAGCCGATCCACCATAGCAATGACACTTGGTGTAGCAGAAACTCTTGGTGAGATCACCGTGGCATCACTACCTCCGAGAATTTCCGGGGAGTGCACGCCTGGCGCCGCTGCCAGAACAGGGGCTACTGCTGACAAGTCTGCAGTCACGGCTTCCGGGGAGAGGTCTAGCTCACGCGCGGCGGTCGAGAGGCAGGCGTCCGCGCGCACCATGGAAGCACCAAGCGCAGCGCTGGCACACGCGTCCGGATCTGCTGGGGCTGCGATGGCTTCTGGCGAGAGATCCAGCTCCCGGGCTGCTGTGGAGAGGCAGGGATCCGACCGCACCGTGGGCGCACTGCTCACAGCAGCGCCTGAAGGGCCGGGATGTGGTACATGCACCTGCGGTGAGAGCTCCAGCAGGTCTGCGTCGCTGTGAGGCCTTGTTAGGCGGCCGCCAGCTGTAGGAGACTGCATCTGTGGGACTGCGATGTTGGCTGCACCTTCAGCGAGCGCAGCTTGCTGTGCGCTCATCCTGGCCTGAGAAACGCCCGCGGAGGCGCCACCATCAGCAGCTGCCATGTCTGCGTATACCGGGGCTGAGGACCCAGAAGGGGCGGTAGTGGCGAGGCGGTCTGTGGCAGTCCCATCCGGGGCCAGTGTTGGCAACAGGGCAGTGTGCGCCAATGGCGTGTCCTTCGGGTCTGAGGGCTTTGGGGTACCACCGGCACGCGAGACAACGGCCGCAAGGCCTGAGAGGCGGGAGCCAGCTGCTGCGGGGCCTTGTGTCTGGAGGGGTGATGCCTGCTGAGGGCCGCGGCGTAGCATGCGGGGGATGCCATGAG
Source organism: Ulva armoricana (assembly GCA_032360965.1). Classification (NCBI taxonomy): domain Eukaryota; kingdom Viridiplantae; phylum Chlorophyta; class Ulvophyceae; order Ulvales; family Ulvaceae; genus Ulva; species Ulva armoricana. The sequence goes on along the minus strand of JAUMHO010012345.1, from coordinate 3,462 downwards.
TGAATACCCGCAGAAACGGGCGGCGACCTGCGGGGTCGGCTACGTCTGCGCTGGAATCGCCCGTGTGCAGGTTGGTGTCAGAGCGGGAGCGTGGTGGGCGCTTGCCGCGTGCGGCAGGTGTGGCCGGCCGCGCAGGCTCCATGTGGTGCGCCTGCCGTGCACCCTGCTGCCCCTGAACAGCCACTACCATGGTCACAAATTTTGCAACAAACCCTTGGCCGGCACTGGCAAGGGCCAGGCCTTCACCCAGCGGGCATGTGCAAATGATGCCAGTCCCGATCAATTTGCGCCGGCGCCGGGGATTTCGCATGTCAACTTGATTGGACAATTTTGCTGCAGCAGCTCAGCCAGGCAGGCACAACGGCCTTTGCAGGGATAGGAAGGTCGGCACAGGTGAGCATGGTAGTCGGGGACTAGGAGCACACTAAATGGAGTAGGCTGCATCCAAACTGGGGTAAGGGAGGTACCATGTGCGTCTGTTCTGCAGACACCGGCCGGTGGTCCATGGAGGGCCGTGCTGACCTTGTTGCCCTTGCTGTGGGCTCGGCCTGCGGGGGCGACCTCTGCTGCTGCTGCGGCTCTGTGTCTGCCTCGAGGGTCATGTCGTCGACATCACCGGGGAACACAATTGCGGCGGGGGCCGAGTCGCATGCCTGCTCAGCGACAGCCGCGACGCTGCTGGCACCGAATGAGTCTGCAACAGACTTGCTGCGGTCGTACATGGCCTTGTCGGTGACGGCCTCCTTGCCTTTGTCGCTCTTATTTGCTTTCTCCTGGCTGTCAGTCTTATCATGCTGGGGTGGTATTTCCAGATGGAGAAGATTCTCTGTCAGGAGATCGGCATGGTCCATTAGGAAGCTCATCTTGATGTCTGTGCATGCCGGAAACACCATATTCTTCTGCAGGGCCTGCTTAATCTTGCGCTCGAGCCACGCAGTCAGCTTGACAGCCTACAGAGGGTTGCCCCAGGTTGAAAATGGAACAACACTTCTGCGTACGACCAGTCAATGATTTCTCAGGGTCGACAAGTGAGCAGCTTAGATCTACAGAGGCCAGCACAGCATGCTGTGCTGAGGGTAGCCGGAGCTAGGATGAAGATGATGGGAGAGTGCTGATCGTAGCACGAAGTGCAGGCGTCGCACCATGGCCGTGTAGTGGACCATGGCATTGACGTTGAGTGGCTTTGCGGACACCTTGAGTTTTGGTGGCTCAAGGAACGACAGCCACAGGATGTTGGAAGGCGGAGGTGCCATCCAGATCATGACGGGACCATCCAGTTCCGTGATTGACACCTGCAACACTCGGAAAATCACATACACTGACGAAAAACAACTGATTTTCCACACATAAACACATTGTGGACGTGTGGCAAGGCTATGAGCATCTTCCGTTGCTAGCTTGGCGGGCGCCTTGGACATGTGCTCTGATGAAAAGGAAACATGCCAAGAGGATGCAAGACAGAAGCTTGCAGTCTGACTGTTGTGTCCTACTGCATGGTGTCCACCATTAAGCTCTGAGCGACACCATGTGGCAGCAATGCCATGTGCCGAGGGCATTGCATACCTCTAGAGTGACATTTGTTCCTGACACAGTCTCCGCAATTGAATCCATCACGCGCTTGACTCCTGCACACAGGCAAATACATGTGAGCCACAAACATGATCAGCCTGTGCTCGTGACACTCACCTCCAAATGCACAAACGCCGTCAAGCACACCTCCTGTCATGATGCTCTTGATTGACCGGTACCCCAGCATCGCTAGCCCGCCTTGCCGCTTGAGTTTCCCTCCTTTGCCAGACATCCCCTCTGCCGCGCCTTTCCCGTCACACGCATCTACCGCATCCCCATACACGCCCTCCCCCACACCCACTGCCTCCGCACGCAACGCATCCTCCAGATCTTCACCCGCCAGGTGAGCAGCTGTGCTGTCCTCTAGGCCAGCATCACCTGCCGCTATGCTGCTGCTGCCGCCCTCGAGCCCACGGTCCAGGTCCTCCGCCGACTTGTCCATCGCCATCGCGGCTGCGGACTCCTTCATGTTGATGCTCGTCTTGATCGTCAGCGTGCACGTGCCCTGGTACACGATGTGCATGACCAGCCGCGGCACCAGCACCTTGCTCGGCGACGGCAGCGCATAAGCTGACTTGATGAGCGGCACAGTGTTACCAAGATCGAGGCCAGCGAGCTTCAGCGGCGTGATGAAGTTGGGGACAGTTATGTTGGAGAGCCGCAGCTGCACACGCCGCTGCACCGGGTCGTGGAAGCGCTTTGACCGCAGCAGGTCAAATGCGCTACGCGCGAGGAATATGTTGATGGCATGTAGGCCGGCCAGCTGTGCCGGGCCGTGACCGGCAAACAATGCCGCCGGCAGGCCGTCCGCTTCGGCATGGACAGATGGGGCGCCCTCTGATGGTGCGTCGGCCCTGCGAGCACCCATGTATGTCGCGCAATCGCTGCCAAAAGCTGATGCTGGAGGATGCCCGCACCATAGGTGAGCTAAAATAATGCATGCAAGCTAGCCTGTGTTACGCCCAGGCACACCCAAGTGTGCATATTAGCTCAGCAAGGAGGATGTGAGGACATGACATGGCGTTTGATGGGGACTACACCATGCATCACCTAGGAACCAGACCTGTAGTGAGCAACAATCATGTTGCTCTGACGATTGGCTGATACTTTATATTGACGCGATTTTGCTGGAGCAGCTGGGTGACGGTCTTCATGTCATCCCACACGCCATCATGTGGAACGGACACTCAGCATCACTCGGCAAGCATGCAAGTTTGCAGCAGCTGATTTGTTTTCTGAATTGGATAACCGTGTTCTGGACACTTCGCCCTTCAACTACCAACAAAGCACAGCAGGTGTTTGACCGGTGCCTGGGCATGCAGTGACGGCGAGTAGCAGAGTAAGCGTGTAAGCACGTGTACTGTGAGCAACCAATGCACGTAGAGCCCAACAGGATGTTGCCGGGTGCAGGTGTGAAGTTACCGAAGGGCTTGACAGCATACAGTGCAGAGGAGCCATGATGGTCATCTGAAGTCAGCCCTCCAGCGCTGCCGTGGCGGCTGGAACGTCCCTTCGGGACTCTGCCATGGGCTCCAGGCGGGTCCAGGCAGTGCAGGATGTCTGTGCCAGAGGCAGTGTGCTCTAGGGCAGCTTTCATGCCCGGGCCCAGAGCTGTCGCGGAGAGATCAGCAGCAGATGACGAGCTGTGCGCTGTCCGGTGTGCCCGAGGCGATCCCACATCTGCAGCACCACCAACCGGTCCCGGTTGCTGGAGGTGTCAATGTCCTTATGGATACGGCGATGTAATCATACATAAATACATACCAGAGTGATGCACCTGTGACCGTGCCCCTCTTCGATGTAACTACATACCAGAGTGTCGATGTGGATGGCACAGTCGCTGAGAGAGTTCAGTGCGGCGGGCTGCAAAGGAAATAGCTTGCTGATCAGAAA
>JAUMHO010012325.1:0-10159 GCA_032360965.1 Ulva armoricana | reverse complement strand
GGGGGAGGGGGTGGCTGATGCACCAGCGGCGGCAGCAGCGGCGGGGGCAGCAGCGGCGGGGGCAGCAGCGGCGGGGGCAGCAGCGGCGGGGGCAGCAGCGGCGGGGGCAGCTCAAAGTGCCCCAGGTCAACGGACCCGGGTGTCCTGTGATCGCCCCCAGCCTTCCATGACAGCCCCCCAGTGTGACCGTTCACCTCTGCATGCTGTCACAATTGAAATTTAAAGGGCCCAATGTCAACATGCTCCTCAGCCCTGGCCCACCCTCATTGAGGACTACCTGACCAATTCTCAGCTCATACTGAACTTCTGCAGCTCTAACTCGACACACAACCCTCAAATTCCAAAAAAATTTATGTCCATACCCGCAGGCGCCGTTCCTGCGCCAATTCAAAATCAGCGAGTGCCTGTTTGCTCAGTAACACAAATCTTTGACTTTCACCACTGCGGTCTCCGCATTGGCACATCCAGTCCGACATCGTAGTGCCTCCCCTACTCGCGGGAGATCACAAGGCCATGGTGCACTCTTGCGGTACATCTCCGCAATTCATTACCTCTCTGGACCGCCACAGACAGCAGCTGCACAGTGCCCGCAGCGATGCTCCCGAGACGGCTCACAAACCGCACGGCCTCCATGCCTATATACCCGCATATGCATGACTCCACTGCGAATGGCACAATTTAAACCAGAACGCCCTATGATCGGGCACATCCTTATGGAACCACATCCGCTTAGTCCGCTCAGCTTTCGCCGCATTCCACCCTGTCTCCGTACAAGCGTAGGCCGCGTATGACTGCGCTGACGCATGGGCAACTACAACGTCCGCTGCGACCAGCTCGAACCACGGCAACACAATTCCACGTTAACCACGATGTTGCCACGGCGCTCGCACTTTAACATGCCCTGCTTGCCAGCAAGGGCGCGGTAGAGCGGCTCCGCCGCTCATTGACAGCCGATACACGAGACGGCCAGGCGCAAGGCATTAGGCAGGTTATCATGGCGCATCTGGATCATCTTCAAAAGGTGGCGCCACCTTTTGACAGATGATTGCAAGGTCTGGGAAGGCAGCAACACCTGCACTACATTTGCACGGCGGTGGGGCCACGTGAGCTGGCACGCGGTGGTCCAAGCGGTGCCACACAGCAACGACAACCATGTCGTCGCCGAGTGTCATGCGGCCGCCCGAGATGCTGTCAGGAAGGTCCCCGCAGGCCCCCCTGACGATCTCCAGAGGCGGGCAGCGTCGCGCTGCCCGTGGAGCATATTGAGGTCGATGTCTGACAACGCGTCTGCATAGCCCCAGTTGTCCCCGTTCGCGTCACAAGCTGCTGCGCCCCAGGTAGACCATCCTGCTCGCCACGAACGTCTTCTGGATCTCCTTGGCATCGGCGTCCCAGGCACATCTGCCTGTGCACCGGTCGTGGACACCGGCCGGCCCACCATGACGACTCCCGCAAGGCAGCGCCACTGACACCCTCCAAGGGGCACAGTGCAGCTGGCCGCCCCTCGAGGTTGAGCTCGGCCTGACCTGCGCCAGCCACGAACGTTCGTGCAGCGTCTGAGATATCTCATCCAACTGGACCCGCTTGCCCAGCCCCCATGACGAACGGAAGCATCATCTGCTTACCCAGCCGGATGCATATGGATTCTGCGTCCGGGCCCTCCATGGTCGTGCCGAACTCCACCACTCCTGGTGGCAAGTCCAATACAGCCGCCACGCCCCGCCACACCGCGGCATCAGCGCGGCGTATGTGCTGGGCGGGCGCCTCGTGGCGATGATCATGTGGCACTGTGCGCATGAGGTGCGCCATGCGGATCTGCAGGGATCCCATCCCAGTGTACCCAGAAGCAGAAGCAGCGCTGGCACAGAGACCGGGAGCTGCACTAGCGTGTCCACTAGCAACTCTACAGTCACCACATGCATGCACTGCGCCAGGGCCTGGGCGACGTACTCAAATGACCCCAGAGGCGTGCCGACAGTAGTGAAGCCAACGAGCTGATGGGTGATCCGCATGCCTCCGCGGCGACCTGCGCCTGTCACGACTGTAGATGCCGCACTTGCTCATGCGCGACTCCAGCCCGATGCTGCGTTCCCCATGACCGTTCACGCGCCAGCGGCCGGCACGAGCGTGCCGGCGATGCTGATGCCACCACTGGCCACTACACATGGTGAGGCCTTTTGGCAAGGCCGAAACTACTCACGTTTTCGCCCGTTCAGTCTGTAACCGCAACATCCACGCGCATTTTCTCACCTCCGTTTTGAAGACTCATGCATGCCTGAACTGGCACTCGTGATCAGGGGGAATGACGAAATATTCGTCATGAAAAATGTTCACACCAGGACCCTCCTCCCACAGTATTGCCACGTTCAAAGGCCGCGACAATCCCGAGCGCTCATGCCGTGGCCAGAGCTCTGGAGCCCCAGATGTAGAGGGATGACGTCGCGTCAACGAATATCATCCTGCAAGTTGCATATGCCGATTGCGTTATAAGCAGGCATTCCACCAGAGCCAGACCATAAAGCATCTACTTGATAATTATAGTCTTGTGTCTTGCCGCGATACCATTGGGCCGGCAACGTACGGGAATTCTTCGAAGAATTGCGCTTGCGAATTCGAACTCAGCACAGCTCACAGCTGCACACAGTCTGCGACGCACAGCTAGCGGTGAATTGTCAAAAACAGCCTAATTAACCAGTACATATGTATGGATCGTCAACAGAAGCGGTGCGTCTCCTGCAGGCCCTCGTGCCCTATGTGCGTCGTGTGGGCAAATGTCTTTCGGCCCACCCATGGCTTCCACTCGAAGCCGCGCTTTGCTCTTGCACATGGCAGCCGTTACCCACTCACTGATTCAACCCAGTAACATGCCATTCCTGCGTTGAAATGTACATCTGCGGATGTCAGGACCGTCGAAAGGGCCACCATGGCCCCCACCGGTGGTACCCGAGCTTCAGTGAAGCGCGGAGATGTGCATATATACAGGTGATGCACGGTTTCAACGAGCACGACGCACTCCACGTCCATCGTCTCTCAACTCCCAATTGCAATGCTGCAGTTAAACATTCATTCATGCTTTCTCCCTTGATCATGACTTGCTCTGCCATGGCCAGCACCACTCCGTCAACACACTCCGGATCCGGAGGATCATGGATCATGGCTCCATGTGCACGTCCATCGTTTCTCACGCCCCAGAACTGCGGTTCACATCATTCTCGCCGCCTCGTGTGGTTTGATTGGTCTACCGCTGCAACGTTAACGTTCCGGGGTCGTACGATCGCATGGATCCCAGACAGCGACCTTATCCAGGCAGCACCGCGGGAAAGTGTGACCCTTCGAAGGCCCTTCGCAGGCCGAATTCGGCGCCTGTGGCCATATGGTACCAGACAGCACACTGCGTTTGGTGGAGTCCGTTGTATGTGGCATTGAATTGTTCCCTGCAATATTGCAATAATGCTCAGACATATGCAGCCTGGCTAGCTAAGCTGCAATGTGTGCTGCTGCAATGGGCACCCGAGTCAGGGTGCTGCAGCAGTGGGTGCTGCAATATTAATGGTTCATGGTCCATTGCACGGAGTTTAGGCCAGAATCACTGCAGGTCTGTGGCTCTTGTGCTAAACCTCGTTGTTAGAACTTACACGTAGACGGCGCCCGCCAGCTGCTTCAGCAACACTGCAGTGTGCCGCCATCAAGAGCTCCTGTCAACTGCCCTCTTGGATGCGGCATTCTGTTTCTCTTGAACAAGACATCGATGCATATGAACCCTAGGACAGGCACACTGGCACCATCATGATTTCCCGCCCCCGGCGGGCAGTGCCACCAGCAGGACATGCCATGGAACCATGTGCAAGAATGCGCTCACTTCATTATGTAATTGCTGTGCCGGACGCCCCATCAGCGGTGGCAGCCCCGCACAGCCTAGAATGGCCGCAGCAGCCTCACACCGTTCCCACACGGCGCCACCTCATACACATGCAACTTGCAAGCTTGATTTGCAATTGTACCCTGAATGTGCACCCAGCCTGGTATCAAGAGTAGAGCAACTGGTATCCGGCCGGATGAAGCGAACAGATCTGATGTGTTGAGTCGAGTAGAAGGCCTTGCAATCAATGGAAACAAGCTCCGAGCCGTGTTGATGTCCACCCAAATTGAAGACGGCATGGTAAGCTTTGCCGGGCGTCGGCACATGAGTCCGCAACCACATGCGTCCCTGCAACCACCCACATGCGTCCCTGCCACCACCCATCCACTCACAGTAATCAGCGTCCACCGGCACCCAACGCACGCGGCCAAGCGGACGGCGAGCTCATCAACGTCCTCCGCCTTATCTGCCTGACGATGCCGTATTGAACGGCCCAGGACATGACTGCAGGAGGTGCAGGCCCCTCTGGTGGCCGCCGAGCTAAGATCGGCAGCTCCGGGTGCAGTCCCCGCGTCCGCCCCACCCAACGCAAGCGCCCCCACCAGCTCCAGGAAAGTAGCTGCCGTCGCGGCAGCCGGGGGATCGCAGCCGCAGCACCCGCCGCCGCTCGTGCTCGGGCACGCGATCAACATGGCGTCGGCGGCAATGCAGGCATACCTCGAGCCGTCGACAGGCGCAGCGTTTCGCCGGCGCAGCGCGCAGGGCACTTTCACACACTTCATGTCTGCGGAGTTCGTGCAGGCGCACTTCACAGCCGTGCTGAACGTTACTGTTCACACCGCAACGGGCTTCGAAGGCGCCGACGTTTGCCCCTGCCCCCCTGCATGCCCCCGACCGCCAAATGGTGCCAGTGAAATGTTCGCATACCATGGACTACCAGCACATCGTGATGCTGGGATTTTCAGGGGGGCTGCCTCAACGATCGATCACAAAAGTTTGAAAGCAGCCCTTTGCACATCCAAGCGGCATGGAAATTTAACCCCCATTCCATGCACCGCAGCCATGCAGCTCTTGCAGCCGCCTTGCCTCTGCCGTACATCGTGGGTGCTGCGTGACGTTTGTACTGCGTGCAGTGGTTCTCAGACCCAGACCTGTTCATCGAGGTCGCCGCGGGCAGCTCGTACGCGACGTCGACGACGAAGAAGAACACGGTGAACCCGGTGTGGGACGAGACGCTGCTGCTGTGGCCGGAGGCGCCCGCTGCGGACGTTGTGGCCATGACGCTGACGGTGCGCGTGTTTGATGCCGACGCCACCGGCAGACACGACCTCGGCTTCGGCGTTGTGGAGCTCGGCGAGGACTGGTCCAGGCTGCACCGCCACCCAGCCCACGTACGCTCCTGAGTCTTGTGCCACCTGGGTTGGGCCATCTCATAACTTATGTTTCTGGCGTATCGGTCCTGTCTTCGGGCCCATTCAAGCGATTATGGGGTATAGCCTTCCAGGCCCAAACATTTCGTTGTTTTGGTCATTTCGTTGCTGTGCCTAGCCCTGCCAGTCAGTTTGTTACCATCGTTGAGCAAGTGGGGCAATGGCATACAGGAGATCCTAATTTGTTGGATCTGTTTATGAGGTACCCGAGCAGTTTAGCACTGACGTTCAACACAAATAACAGCGCTAGCGCGCCCGTGCGGCTGCAGCATGCATGCGCGTCGGTGCGCCGTTCATGGCGCAGATGTACCATGCATGTACCAGGGATACGAGGGGACATGGTTAGGGCCTGTGTGCAGGTGGAGATCCACAAGTCGGGTGGCCGCGGCGGCAAGCCGGAGCTCACGGTCGGCACTGTATCGCTCACGATTTCGGCAGTGGAGCTTACACAGGCGGCGCAGCTCGCTGGTACGCCTGCTATGCATGCTGTCCGTGCTGTGTCCGATCACAGCGTAGCTGCCTGCATCACTGCACTGCCGCCATGCGGTTGGGGCGTGCGCGCTTCGCGGCAATGTTGTGCCTTGCGGGGAATCATGCTTGCAGTGTGCGTGGCCACTTGGGGGGCCGAAAGTTCAGACACGAGCCTGAGAAGGGACCTGGTATGTTAAGCGCACGGGGTGCAAGTGCAGGGATGAAGCAGAGTGCGGCGCGGCTCAAGGACAGCCACTCGCAGCCGGTGGAGCCGTCGCAGCAGCTGCACTGCGAAGCAAGTGCGGCCGACGTGTTTGCAGCAGTGCACCAGCCGCCGCTGCAGATCACCGCGGGGGCGTCGGACACGGTGCGCAGCAGCATCACCGCCTCCGTCGCCCTCGACCCTGACCTCTCGCTCGCCGGCATGAAAACCCTGTCCATGAAGCGCCCGGGCGGCTGGGTTCCCGGCCTCGCGGAGCAGGTCAGCCAGGCGGACACTTCCGCTGCGGTGCGCATTGAAGAGGACGAGGCCGTGGAGGAGGTGGAGACGGTGGTGGGAGGTGTGGAGCAGGCGCTGGAGGCTGGCACGGTGTTTGACCTGCCGGGGGGGGCACCGGTGATGCAGACACTGACTGACGCCTGGGGGGCGATGCGGAGTGTGTTTCCGGAAGCCTTCCTTCTAGATGGTTCTCCTGTCGCTTTTATCGACGCGCCATCCGACACGCAAGTCTGGATCCACTGCAACCGGACGCTGAAACAGGTGTGCATGCTACTATTGTGTTACATGGAGAGTACAGCAAAAGCCTGGCACCGCAAACACAGGTAACGCATACGTACGTCTCCGCCGCCTCACCCAGAGCATGTCGCCCTGCAAGCAAGCACACGCATACGCCAAACTGCCATATATAGTTCTCACAATGCACTGTGAGGCAAAGCAGCAAACACAACTAGGAAGCACTCTCAGTCTGGACAGTGCCCTGGAGCCCTGCATGCCACTATTGTGTGCATGCGCCGTATGCATGGCAGTCATGCGTGTGTGCATGGAATGCTGTCTCTGGTCTTTCAGTCAGGGTAACATGACGCACGCCTCACTATCATGCTGTGGTGCCGTGGAGCAGCCATCTCAGTAGGTCCATGCATGCACTGATGTGGCCTCTCACGGCACACATGCATGCCACATGCTGGCTCTTCGCCAGTACCGCTTACAGAGTCACTCCTCCGTTGAGCGCGAATTCGAAGGCACGTGGTGCCCATGCATGCAGGTGGTCATCGCGTTCCGTGGCACCGAGTCGCTGCGCGACTGGCGCACCGACTGTGCGGCGCTCTTCAAGACCATCGTGGCGGACCCCACGACAGGCGCGCTGCGCACGCTGGGCGACGTCGGGCGCTCCGCGCGCCGGGGCCTCAACCTCGGGCCGGTGAACGTCTTCTTCCGCCCGATGATCCACTCCGGCTTCTACAACGCGTACCGGTGCGCCACCGAGGCCAGATGAACGCTGCGATGAGATAAACCCTGCGGCTTGACCATCATGAAAAGCGCTCAAGCTCACGCGTGGTACATTCATGTCAATGCATCGAGCTCACGCATGAGTAGAGGCTGCAAGCAATATGCAACATCGTGCTACGTGCAATATAATAACATCCCGCCACGTGCAATACACTGCTATATTCAATCTCATTTTCATTGCACCGAATTCTGCCTTCTCTCCCCCAGACCCCTTCCCCACTCTTATTGCCTGGGCATCAGGCAACAGCGCAGCATGCGAGATTCAATCGGCAACGACATGCATGCATGGCCCCGTCGCCGACAGTTGCCGCTGTTGTTTGCAGGACGGTGGATGCGCAGATCCGAGACGTGGTGTACCTCTGCACCGGGGGCAGCCCGGAGTGGAGCGTGACAACCACTGGCCACTCCCTCGGCGGCGCCCTCGCCACTGTCTGCGCCTACGACCTCGCCATCTCCAAGTGCGCTCCCCGGCCCCTACACCCGTGATCACTCGTTGGGGCGACAAAACACGTACGAGCAGCTTCTGAGTAAAAATGGCAGCACGAACGGCCTCCCTCACAGTCACTATGCAGCGCAATCGTCCACTCATCCTGCTTTTCCGTTTCATGTAAACGAAAGGGTAGAACAAAAGGCAATCCGGACAGAGACAAGAGGCTGTTATTTGCAGAGACTTCCCCCATGATGTGTCGTCATACACCTATGGCAGCCCCCGCGCCGGCAACGGCCGCTTCGCACGTGCCTACGGCCGCGCCGTCCCCCGCACCTTCCGCATGCTCAACGCCCTCGACATCGTGCCGCAGCTCCCGCCGCTGCCGCTGTACTCCCATGTCGGCCATGAGTGCCGCCTCTTCTCGACCACCGTCAAGCTCGCGCTGCCTCACCGGAACGGGCTCAGTGTCTTTGGAGGCGACGACGTCACCGCCACGGTGCGACCTCTGTGGAATCCACCATGCCTACTCTTGCACCTTGCAGACACTCAATGCTCTTGTTCAACCGATCCCCTGCAGTCAATGAGATCGCACGCTGCAGACATAGCGTTGCCAGTTTGGTGTGTTCTGCGGTGCGGAATGCATGCATGCATGTATATAGTATCGTATGCGGAGGATGATCGAGTTGGTGCACCATGGTCTGATCTGAGACCTACCCGCTGTTGCATGATGTTTCCTCGCCTCTCTTCGTTGTCATATGTATATCTTCGAAAGCCTGGAAGCGTGCGCAGGCGCACAAGCAAGTGGTGCAGCAGCTGGGATTCTTCGACCACTCCAACGTGGCGTGGGGGCGCACGTGCCGCCTGTTCCGATCCCTCTTCTCCGGCAAGGCTGTCCGGAACCATCTCGGGGTGCGCTGCAATTGTTTAAAAGCTTTCCCTGTCCACGCCGTGTGCTCAGCATGTCATGTCATGTCAAACTGGAGCCAAAGTTTCAGGGCCGAATCCCCGAGGCATGTTGCAACGTGTCGGGAATTCTTACGTCGATTTGTCAGGATGCGCAAAACCTGTTCATATAGATAGATGTCAATGTTTCTTTGTACAGAGGTCAGGTGTGCCTGCAGGATAAGTACATCGACAGCTTGTGCGATGTGATGCTGCTTGCCAGCCAGGACGCACCTGAAGCCGCACAGGGCGCCGTGCGTGACCTCCGCGATGCCCTTATCGCCTTCCAGGCCGCCCGCGCGGCTGCCAAGTGACGACCCCCTCTGCGCTGTGGCCCCACAGCGGCACCGGTAAACCCGTGGCGCGCACATGCCACCCACGCCAACTGCAGCAGACACAGCTTGTAGACTTGAAGGGCCAGAGGTACCGGGCGGTGGAGCTTTGAGGGGCGGCGGGGTCTCAAGCCCTCAAGATTACACAATAAAAAGGTCAGAAAAGAAGCCGGGCATAACGCCAAACCCAAATGGGCCTCGCCCACAGAACCCCTACCGGTCGGGGCGGACTACAGTCCCTTATAGTTATTAAGTCCAAGAATGTTGATATTATCTGTCAGAATATGTTAATATTCCTGGGAATCTCGCAGCAGTCCTGCATATATGATGGGATCGTCTGGTTGTGTTTTAGTAAACGGGCTGTGCACGCTCACGCCATGCGCACTCCCTTAGTATGTCGGCCCCATCGGCCCCACCACATCATGAAGGAGTACATCATGTGGGTCATTGACGGAGGAGGTAGTCATTCTGAGCATGCATGGGGCGTTGGTACATGTGGCATGGGGCTGTCTCACAAAAACGCGAACTTGAAAGAAGGGAGCTGTGGAGGCATGCAGAGGCTGCGCCTGCCTCAGGCAGATGTTGGCGTGCTGCTTAAGCAAATTGGTCCTGCAGTCGTGCCATCTCTTTAACAAAGGATACACAAGAAACCGGGGGTCACTGCTCAGGCAAACCGGGCGGACATGTACACAGCGCCGGTGAAACGATTGTGTCGACCAGACATTCGTTTTCACGGTCACTTGTTGGAGTACACTGTTGTAAACGAAGCCCAATGATTCCCTCCGGTTGTGCTGGGAGCACCTGTTGCTCAGCATCATGAACAGATTGAGCTTGCTCACGCAGCCGACGCTTGTCCTCCCTCTCCAACGCACTACTGGGCGTCAGGTTCTGCGTGTGGCACATAGCCATGTACGCCTCTGGCCACAGGTGCGCTGGGAGTTCAGAGCCTGTCATTGCCGCGCGCACAGACTCTCCTAATAGACCTATCTTACGTTCCACTAGACCATTGGACTCGTGTTGCGCAGTGTCTGTGAAAGTATGTATGATACCTTTCCAATCACAGAACTGCTGCAGAGAGGTTGAAGAAAACTCCCCTCCCTTATCTATGTGCAGCAAGCGAACCCCTGACTCCCCCTGGCGCCTAATCTGGGCATTGATGCGTTGCACCAACAGTGCCATCAAGCGTGC
>JAUMHO010012314.1:0-10161 GCA_032360965.1 Ulva armoricana | reverse complement strand
CTGGTTGCAAAAGCATCAAGAAGCAATCGACCAAACGAGCGACCGCTGTCTCACTTTGACCGACACCAACGGTTTCAACCAAAATCACATCAAACCCAAACGCTTCACACAGCAGGATCGCTTCGCGCGTGCGGCGAGCGACACCGCCCAATGTTCCACCGCTCGGACTCGGACGAATGAACGCTTTTGGATCCCGTGCGAGTATTTCCATGCGGGTTTTGTCACCCAGGATGCTGCCACCGGAAACTTGGCTGGTGGGATCAACGGCTAGCACAGCAACGCGCAGACCTTGGGCGGTCAGCATCGTGCCGAAGGATTCGATGAAAGTCGACTTGCCGACTCCCGGTGTTCCGGAAATCCCGATGCGCTTGGTGGCCTTTGGCGCTGGAAGCGACGCCAGCAAAAGCTGGGCGAGCGCTTTGTGCTCAGGGAGCGTTGACTCAACCAATGTAATGGCACGAGCGAGAGCATTCTTATCCTGCGCTTTAAAACCAGCGACGAACTGCTCGACGGTCTTCATGGCTTGATCTTTTTGAGGAGTTCCCGGGCCGCATCTGCAATCACTGTACCGGGCCCGAAGATTCCGGCCACTCCCAATTTCTCTAGCGCTGGATAGTCTTGCGGAGGAATCACTCCGCCGACGACGACGAGAATATCTTCGCGGTGACGATCTTTCAGGGCTTTCAACAACGCAGGCACGAGTGTCAAGTGTCCGGCCGCGAGTGAACTCACGCCCACCACATGCACATCGTTCTCGGCCGCTTGATCCGCGACTTCTTCGGGGGTTTGAAACAATGGACCAACGTCCACATCAAAACCAAGATCGGCAAACGCAGTGGCGATCACTTTCTGACCACGGTCGTGCCCGTCCTGTCCCATCTTGGCGACAAGGATGCGCGGGCGACGGCCATTCTTCGCGGCAAAGTCCTGCATGCTTTTTTTGATGTCACTCACGTCCTGTCTCCCTTGCTCCATTTCTCGCAGATAGACCCCTTGGATGGTTTGCACATCCGCGCGGTGACGACCGAACACACTTTCCATGGCATCACTCATCTCGCCTACTGTCGCACGAGCGCGCGCGGCCTGAATGGCGAGCTCCAAGAGATTGGCATTCCCTTTGGCGCCTTCTGTCAGAGCCTTGAGCGCGACTGCGACGGCTTTCGGATCACGTTCACTCTTGAGTTTTTTCAAACGAGCGATCTGCGATTCCCGAACAGCGTTGTTGTCGACTTTCAACACCGGAATCTCTTCCTTGAACGAATTCTTAAACGTGTTCACGCCCACCACGGCCTGGGTGCCCGAATCGATGCGCGCTTGCGTGCGTGCCGCTGCTTCCTCGATTCGACGCTTCGGGAGACCCGAAGCGATCGCAGACGCCATGCCACCCATTTTTTCGACTTCTTGCAAATGCTCCCAAGCGCGAGCCGCGAGTTCTTGCGTGAGAGTTTCAACATAGTGTGAGCCGCCCCACGGATCGATGGAGTGGCAGGTGTCGGTCTCTTGTTGAATGTAGAGCTGCGTATTACGAGCGATGCGTGCACTCTCTGGCGTCGGAAGCGCGAGAGCTTCATCGAGCGAGTTCGTGTGCAGTGATTGCGTGTGGCCGTGGGCCGCAGCGAGCGCCTCCACGTGGGTGCGCACGACGTTGTTCCAGATATCTTGCGCGGTCAAACTCCAACCCGACGTTTGGCAGTGTGTGCGCAAAGCACCTGACTTGGGATTCTTCGGGGCAAAGTCATTGACGAGTTTTGACCAGAGCACGCGGGCCGCGCGCATTTTTGCAATCTCCATGAAGTAGTTCATGCCGATCGCCCAGAAGAACGATAGGCGGGGCGCAAAGGCATCCACCGCAAGTCCACTCTTCACACCTTGGCGCAGATACTCCACGCCATCGGCGAGCGTGTACGCAAGCTCGAGGTCCGCGGTCGCCCCCGCTTCCTGCATGTGGTAACCCGAAATCGAGATCGAGTTGAACTTCGGCATGTGAGTCGCGGTGTAAGAAAAGATATCACCGATGATGCGCATGGAAGGCGCCGGCGGATAGATATAGGTATTGCGCACCATGAACTCTTTCAAAATATCGTTTTGAATGGTGCCCGTGAGTTTGTCTTGTGAGACGCCCTGTTCTTCCGCGGCGACCACATACAAAGCTAACACCGGAATCACCGCGCCGTTCATGGTCATGGACACGCTCATTTTATCTAGCGGAATCCCTGAGAACAAAACCTGCATATCGAGAATTGAATCAATGGCCACACCGGCCATGCCCACATCACCGGCCACGCGCGGATGATCCGAGTCGTACCCACGGTGAGTGGCGAGATCAAACGCAATCGAGAGTCCCATCTGCCCTTTGGCGAGATTGGCGCGATAGAAGCGGTTGGAATCTTCGGCGGTAGAAAATCCTGCGTACTGACGAATGGTCCACGGTTTTGACGTGTACATCGACGCATAGGGCCCGCGCAGAAAAGGCGCGAGACCAGGATAGGTTTGAGTGAGTGCGTGATTCGGAACATCACCGGCACCGTAGTGTGAGCGCAACGTAATCCCTTCCGGAGTCAGTCGCGCGAGTTCTGAATTGAGTGACGGGCTTTTGGGCCATGTCAGTGCTGTCTTAGTGAAGTCAGGAGTTTTCATGCTCGCCCCTTCCACCAAAGCACCAACGCTTCAAGAGTCGCTAGCACATCTTGGCCGGCGAAAAGATTGAGACAAGCTGGCACGGCAGTTTTACCCGCGACGTAGCAACGCTCACCCACAGAAATAATTTGAGCGTGGTCTTCATCACTTGAAACCCACGCCGTCACCGGGGCTTTTTGTTTCTCTAGCCAAGCTTTGGCCTCACTCATGGACAATCCTGGACCACAGTCCACGACTTGCAGACCCAAGAGTTCAAAATAATTTTTCGTGAAGTTAAACCTTGCCTGAAGGGCAGCGTAGTCACCGATGACCGCAATCGCGACAGAAGGTTTATCGTGAAGCGACAGACGTAATTCTTCAAAGTCTCGCGCCAAGCGGACATGGTCTGTTTTCATCCAACGCGGATGAATCTTGACCGCTTCACTGGGCTCAGGAAAATCGTTCACTCCGGTCTGAACCAAGCGACGATGACGAAAGCGCTTTTGCAGATCTTCCCAACGCTGATCCATCTCTACCCCGAGATGAGTTTCACGTTCGCTTGCTGGCAGAGCCATCAAGCGTTGCATGATCTTCCATGCCTCTTCGCCAAGCGTATGCGTGAGTTGCTCTAGGGTATATCCACCCAAGGCGGGATCGGCCACTTCGCCGAGGAAAGATTCATTCTGCAGCACCAACTGGGTGGTAAGTCCCAAGCGTTGGGCGCGGTCGCGTTCGAGTTGCGGGAGATCGGCGATCAAATCAAAGGGCAAGGACTCCACCACTCCCGCGCCAGCGATGTAGCCTGCAGCGACTGTCGTGGCGTTGCGGAGAATATTGTTACTGTAATCAAGAGCGGTGAACTCGCGCCAGTTTCCGCGCGCCATCCAGGTCACGCGACTCAACAGATCGGCGCAGCCCATTTCACGGAAGGCGGCCTCTGTGATCGCCTTGAGGGCCCGTTTTTTTGCAATCGACTTGAAGAGCTCGCTATCAAGAGTGACCGCCACAGCGATGGATTCACCTTGGTGCGACTGGGCCCAATCAATCAGATGTGAGAGCAGCAAACCCAGCTCATGAGCGGCGTGCCCGCCACGAGCGACCACTTCATGCGCACCGATCACGCGGAAAGCTTTCTGCGGCAGTAACGCTGAATCGTGGCAAACCCACAAGCGCGCCTCACAAGTTTGCAAAGCAACGCCCGCTTGTGTGAGCTCTTTGCCTAAGCGCGCATCGTCCCATCCCAACAAAAACGGATCGAGGATGAAATCCCAGACACCCATCTGCACGAGTTCCGGCAGCTGGCCCCAGTCTACATCCGCTTCACGAGTCCACGTGAATGAGAGGGCCGCGCGACGAAAACTTGGATCGAACCAAGCAGGCGCTTCTGTCGCCAATGTGGCGCGCTGGCCTCCTTCGGCGAGGGGGCGCGTGAGAAACCGGCCTAGGTCCTCAGTCTTTAGTTCTTTCTTAACAACTGCTTCCCAATCTTGCTGGGTAGAGCTGAATTTCGACAACCATTCCATAAAGCCTATGTTAGCAAAAAACCGTCAGGCCCGTCGCCTGGAAAGGGTGTAGAATCTAGCCGGGAGAACAAATGGCTTTAACGCTTTTGGTTGAAAACAACCCCAAAATGATTGAGATCTACCTCATAAACTTGGCCACTTATGTGGGCCTTGAGGTGATCGTTGCTAAAAACAAAACTGAAGCCTTGTCCATTCTCGCCGGACAGCCGCTCGATCTGATCATTTGTCGCGCAAAGATTGGTCGCGAGGAAGTGGCCATGGCCCTTGGTGAAACCCTCACCAGCAAGGCCATCCACACACCGCTCTTCATCATCGGCCATGGACTTTATCCGGCCACGGCCCACGGCACTCTGCCTAACGGACTCGACCTCCGTGGTGTGATTAAAGGCGCCGCCAGTGCACTGGGAATTACCGCTCAACAGATGGTGGATAAAAGAGTCGAAGATGATTTTCCCGTACCGGCCCGATATTTCGAATGGATCAACTATCCAGTGTGCAATGTGTTTTCCAAAGACGGGAAACAGCTCAGTGCAGCCCTAGAAAAACTCGATCGCGCTCTTTGGAAGAATGAAGATTTTCTTTTTGTCAGTAAGTTAGACCGACTCAAAATTGTTAACCAGATCACGGCCGAACTCGTGGGACGATTAGAGGACAAAGAACTCAATCCCGATGAAAGCGTCCAGGCCGGAGCCTCCAACTATGCATTACTTTCACAGAAGCTTTTGAGCCTCGGGCTCAATGAAGAAACCATCGGACTCGCCCAAAAAAGCATGGTCTCTCTTCGCCGCAATGTGAAGGCCTATCCGAAGCTTGGAAACCTGATCCAGCGCATGCTCAGCAATCAGGCAGGGTATCTCTATCGCCACACGCAGGTCGTTACGTATATCAGCTTACACATTGTACGAAACATTGATTGGGGAACACCGGAACAGGAAGACAAGATCGCCTTCATTTCGTTTTTTCACGACATCGCGCTCGAGACAGATTCCCAGGCAGAAATTCATACTAAAGAAGAACTGCGCACCAGCATGATGCCTGTTCATGAGAAGTCCGTCGTAGACAAGCATGCCCAGGTGGCCGCTGAACTCGTCCATAAGTACCCCCACGCGCCCATGGGGGCCGACCAAATCATTCGGCAGCACCACGGCATGCTCAACGGGATCGGATTCTCCGACCATTTTGGTGCGAATCTTTCACCCATGGCGATAGTATTTGTTGTGGCGGAAGAGTTCACTCGCCTGATTCTAAACAAGGAAAACGGACCCTTTAACAGTAAAGAGCTCGTCCGAGAGCTGCGAGAGAGCTTTCCGACTTCTCGCTTTCAGAAAATCATTGATTCACTCGAACACGTCGCTTTTTAAATCATTGTTTAGGCCACGCTTATGTTAGGCCCGTTCTTAAAAAAGCCGAAAAGACGGTATGAACGATCAACGCTGCCTGATATGCAAATATCTGGGTGACCATTCTCACAAAGAACTTTCTAAAGACCGCATCTACCGCGAACGGGGTACGGATCTGATGGTGCCGTTGTGCTATGGCCACTCGTGGGAGCTGTTCCGTTCGGGCCAGCGTAAATTTTTGGCGAAGTACCGCGAGAACTTCATGATGTTCTTCGGCACAGAAACGGAAACGGACTTGATCGATTACGTTAAGGGTAGCTCGAAGAATTCTTTCGATCGCTGGGCGGCTTAGATTTGGCGTGCCGATGAGCGCGCATGCTTAAGCTAAGGCAGCGATGTACGCCACCCACGCATCACAGTTCTCACCGATCTCAGAAGGCGTGTAAATTCCGTTACCGCCACCCTTGTTGTCATCCCCTTCCCAGAAAGCAATCGACCGTGAGAAGCCAGCCTCAATGAGAATTTCGCGCAATTCAGCGATGGTCCACAAGCGCCAGTCGTAGGTGAACACGTTTTCGTGCTTCTTGCCTTGAGCATCGCGGAAATGAATCGCAAACGTGCATTCGGCCGTAATTGGATTGAAGCTCTGGCACTCCCAGTAGTACGTCAGATCTTTCATCTTCCGTTTATCCGTCACGATCTTCTGGCTCTCGGGTCCGCCAAACAAGTCCATGAAGAACATGCCTTGTTTCCCGAGTCCCTGCCGAACTTTTTTGAAGTAGCTCAGAAGTTGCGGGCGAGTCTTAAAAATAAAATACGAGAAATTGAATGCACAGATCACATCACTCTGCTTGAGTGGCTTATCCAGCACGTTGCCTTGCACGTAGGTCATGCGCTTACGCACGGCCGGACTGAGTTTACCCCAGTGGCGCTCCTTCCCCATGGCGATCGGTTCTGGGTCGAGGTCAACTCCGTAAGCTTCGTTGCTTGAACTGCGTGCGACCCAAGAACACGAGATGGCGCCCGTGCCGCAGAAGTCCTCACGCAAAGTTTGCGGGTAGCGACCGTGGAGTTTCTTAAACCAGGTGCGCATGAAGTCGACTTCAGTGTCCGGCGTCTGCACTGCGCGCTCGTACCAGTCGTATTTTGTTTTAAGGTCGAGATCACTCTTCATTGCCTAACTCCCGTTCTACATAAACTCGCAAAGGGTGTTTCTCACCCACGTAGCGCAGAAGCAACTTTAGCAAAGTTTTCTTATCACTACGACGCAAATCCCAACGCATTTGTCCCAGACTTTGCCGACTGTAGTTTTCTAGATCTAGGCCAGGGACAGGTCCATTAACGTAAACAACGCGTCCTATCTGTTCCCAGCGAATCTTAACACGGTTGTTCTCTTCTACATTCTTCACGCGTAGTCGTAGAGGAACGTCGACGCCCTCAAAGCCCACCACGAAGTGATGACGCGTCGTCTGTAGCGGTGGAAAGAAGAAAATCAAAGCGGCACTGATCAATTCAGCAAAACGAAAGACCGTGCCTGCCGTGGCGATCGAACTGGCCATCATTCCGCCGAGGATGTTGAAATCGTCCGGATTCGATAGGAACGTTTTCTCAAGGAACGGAAACACTTTGCCGTATTTGAGAGCCACCGGGATGAGACAGAAAACCAACATATCAAAGCGTGGCTCTTTGCGATCGAACTCGTAGAGACGAGTCATCGCCAGAACCTTGTCTTCATTGGAGAGCTTGGCTAGCCCCGCGATCCGTGGATCATCGGCCTGATTTTTTTTGAATTTTGCCTCGGCCTTGCGGGCGTTCAACTTGGTGGTAGAAGCTTCTTGAACGGGATTGGAAGGAGGAGCATCAGGCAGCTCCTCGAGGGAGATGCCTGATGAATCTTTCTTTGGGGGATCTTGCTCGTCCATGGGCAGGTCTTAGAGCATGTCTCTGATTATCAACATTGACTCTTCGATCACGGGATCAACACGCATCGTCTTGGTGTACTCTTCGAATTTTTCTTGAGCCACTTTCTCTTTAAGACTATCCATTGATTTAACCGTCAAAGCTTTTGATTCTTCTTCTTTCTCCAAAGCTTCTGAGCGCTCTTTCACTTCTTTACGATCTTTCAAGAAACCATCCATCGTGAGGTCTTTGATGGTCAACTTGCGACGCTGATCATACCACGTCACTGTTTCTTGAATGCGCTGGAAGCGTGGGTTTTTCTTCACGCGAGTCTGCGACTCTGCCATGACTTTCTTCTTGTTGAAGCTCGCTTTCCAAGGTGTGAAAGGGACGGCTTTGACTTTGGCCCATGGGATGGAGTGCTTAAGAAACTGCTCGCCACTTTCCAAGTGCGCGTACGGATCAGGCAAGATGATGTCCGGAGTCACACCTTTGTACTGCGTTGAACCACCGTTCACTCGGAAGAACTTTTGAATAGTGATCTTCAAAGCACCCAACGGTGAGTAAGCCTTCGCCATCGGTGCGACGTAGTTATCAAGATCAACGACAAGCTGGACTGTGCCCTTACCGTGAGAAAACTCACCGCCCACAACAATCGCGCGACCGTAGTCTTGCAAAGCGGCCGCAACGATCTCGGAAGCTGAAGCAGAGAAACGGTTGATCAAGACCACCATCGGTTTATCAAATTCGATGGTCGGGTCTTGGTCAGCAAGGATTTCAACTGAGCCAGTTGAAGCCTTCACTTGAACGATCGGGCCTTTCTCAATGAAAAGTCCGGAGATCATCCGCGCGTCTTCCAAGGCACCGCCGCCATTGTTGCGAAGATCCAAGATCAAGCCTTGGATGTTTTCTTTTTTCATGCGAACGAGTTCTTTGCGAACGTCATCGGTGCAGTTACGACCGAGACGATCGTTGAAGTCGCGGTAGAACTTCGGCACATTGATATAACCGACTTTCGTCTTGGTGGTATCAAGTTCAAGGATGGTGCCTTTTACGTAAGACTCTTCGATCTCAACCACATCACGAACGATAGGCACGGTCTTGATGAGGCCGTTGGGCTTCTTCACCGTGAGACGAACTTCACTGCCTTTCTTGCCGCGGATAAGTTTAACTGCATCACGCAACGGCATGTCGACAACATCCACTGGCTCATCGCGACCCTGGGCCACTTTAAGAATGGTATCTTCAGAATCGAGTTCTTTGGTTTTCCAAGACGCTGAGCCAGGAACGATGCGCTCAACTTTAATGTACGAGCCCTCTTCACGGAGGATCGCACCGATGCCTTCAAGCTTACCCGACATATCGATGTCGAAGTCTTCCTTCTCTTCCGGCACCAAATAGTTCGTGTGGGGATCGTAAACGCGCGCGATGGCGTTGTAGAACTTATCCAGCTTGTCGCTCGCCTTCTCATCACGCAAACGCTGAAGGATTTTCTTAAAGCTTTCTGCTGTCTTCGCACGTGCCTTGGCTTCGAGTGCGACGTCGTTCAATTTCTTGAGGTCTTCGCCATCAGCAGCGCTTTTCTTTTTCTTCTTGCCGAGCTTTTTGTCTTCTTCGGCTTTCTTGGCGGGGTCTTGGTCTCGCTCTTCTTTCAGATCGGCCAACCGTCCCATGACGTCGTACTTCAGTGAACGTTCCCACAAAGCACGAAGTTCTTTTTCGTCTTTTGAGAATTTACGCTTCTCTGGATCTGTTTCGAGCGCTTCTTTCTTTTTGTAATCAAGCGGCTTCGCGAGGATCTCCGTGATCCAGCCTTCCACTTGTGGCAACCGCTTATTGATCAGTTTTGAAGTCGCTTCTAGGATCGTGAGGCGACCACTCACCAACTCATCGTCCATCTTTTCAGCATAGGCGCTGAGGGATTTGACATCGGCATCCGTGAAGAACTGCTTACCGTAATCAACGCGCTCGAGATAGAGCTTGAAAGCTTCTTTTGAAAGGTCATCATTCACTGTCTTGTTCGCAAGATGCAAATTTTCCAGTGCACCTTTGAGAATATTTCCCAGTACCATTTCGCGTGTGTAATTCGGATTCTTGTTCGTGAGCGACCCCGTAGAACTCTGATCATCTCGTTCGCTTGAGAAAAGACCTTGCGCCAAAATTGCGGGAGAGAAAGTGAGCATAAAAAGAACGGGGAGAAATTTCATAGGTCCTCATGAGAGAAGTAAGATGATTCGAACTATTGTCCCTCCCGTGAGAGGGGGCTGCAAGGAGAATTGAGGGCGTGTGAGATTTGCCTTAGGGGCGTGCGATCTTCTTCATCTCATCAAACATCGAACGAATTGCTTGATTTTTTTGCTCATTCTTAGGACAAGCGCGTTGATCTTCTCCGCGTAGCACTAATTTCCAATCCGCATCACAGCCTTTCGGGTCGGACGGCAACTCATACTGAACTTTCAGAAACACAGCAGAGTACTTCTGGTCCAACTCTTCTGCTTTCGTGCGACCAATTTTGTTTTTGTGCGATCCGTCTTCGTCGGTATAGACCAAGAAGTAATCCCCTGCTGAAGTGCGCTCAAGCTCGATCTTCTCTTCGTCATCGAGCTGCTCAACCAAGAGTAAAGGCTTTCCGCCGCGCAGGTCAGTGTTGCTCTCGGGCTGCTCTTGCTCTATGGCAAAAGACGAACTCATCATCAAGCTCAACACGATCAGAAGAATGATTTGCACGGTGGCCTCCAGGTGCGTTTATTATCACTGGTTTTTCTTTGCTTTTCCAGGACATC